>JBBPJS010001545.1:0-10476 GCA_038088835.1 Singerocomus rubriflavus
CTCCTCGTCCCTCCCTCGTCGCCACCACGCACGGCCAAGAGGGCGGGCGCGGTCGATGCAGACGAGAAGGGAATAAATGTCTCACGGTCCCTGTTGCAGGGGAGGCCGTCGGTTTGGTAGCAACGTTTGATATGCACGCCCGATTTTGAGCTCGGATTTAAAACACCCAATTATCCCTCTCCAGCTCGGCGCCGTCGTCCCTCACTGCCCACACAACGACCCCCCTTTCCCCGCTCGTCGTCATCCCCGTCCCCGCCCAAACACCTGCCACGCCCCTCCCTGTCACCCGCACTCCCGCCCCGCCCTGCCCCGCCCTTGCCGCCCTCCCTCGCCGCTCTCCCTCGCCGCGCCCATGATCCATCTCGATCGGAGCCACCACCATGACCTCGACCAAACCCAAAAGCAGAATCTAATCTTGTCCCGCGATCACGACGCCCCCCACTTTGACTGGGACGACCTCTCCCACACACCAGACAATCCCTCCTTCTTCCACGACGCCCTCCACACCCAGCAACCCCTCTCTCCACACAACATACACCTCACACCCGACACGACCACCTCTCCCTCCCATCCCACACACGACCTCCGCGACGACAAGAGCTCCTCTCTCTCACCCGCACCCGACACTGGCTCCCCACCCCCGCCTCAGCAAGTCACCGTCCCACCTCAAACGCTCCCCCTCCCCACCGCACCGGACAAGCAAGAGTCCGACCTCACCGTCGAGGGCACCCTCACCCCCCTCACGGAGCTCTCACCCGCCCCAGACCTAGACGACTCTCCCGACGACACCAAAGACGCCCCCGACGATCTCAAGGACTCTTCCCATCCAATCCCGTCTTCTGCTCCCCACGACGACCCCGGTCGCGACAGACGACTACAGCCCACCCTCCATGTAAACGGCACCTCGTCCCCGCCCACTTCCAGCACCAGCTCACCCTCCAGACAACTCCCCGTTACCGATGTCCTCTCGCGGCTCAACGGCATTCCCATGGTCTCCCCTTTGTCGCATTCAAGAACGTCCTCGGGCGAGTTTCTCGTGCCATTCCTCCCATCCGGAATATCTGCTCCTACCACCGCTCATCCATCCAGTGACTCCAAGGTCGTCCGAATCCTCGAGATAAACGCCGAACTCTTCAAGTCCGTCAACTCCCCTCTTTATTTTCTCGCGTCGACTGACCCTTGTCCCTTTTTCAGAGTCTGCTTGGAGTTTCAGCTTCGTGGAATCCCCACCTCGGATTCTCGCTTCCAGCAGTTTGTTCCCTCTTTTCCAACATCCCAGCTTGCTCCTCACCTCTGCCCAGGTATGCGATGCGACTCCAAGTCAACCTCACATGGTTGGCTGCAGCTGCAGATCAACGGCACAATGTATGTGTCTTCTCTCTTTGATTGTACTTGTTGCGCACTGAAAACATGACCTACTACCAGAGCCCCAACATCACACTTCCAATCATGGAACCACCCGTAGCAGTCGAGTTTATATCCATGGTCCGCATACAGAACCTCTACTCCGACATGTCGACGATATTTGCCAAGGACGTCGCGCGCAGACAGCTTCTCAATGCTACATATCATAGTTCTGTCCCTAACCCATCCGCAGTCCCTAACGGGACGCTAAAGCGTACGCGACCAGACGACCTTGCAGACCTCACCAGCAAGCGGCGCGACGTCGGCGAAAATAAACCACAGGTAACACATGCACCCTCTTCAGTCATGTCGTTACCCAGTACTGCCCCACATCCCAATCCTCCAACCACCTTTCCCCCTCCGAGCCAGCCAAACATTCCCATGTCAGCTGCACCATCCATGCCACAAAGCCCGCGTACGTCCAGTCCTGCCATGCCTCCACCACCAGCCGCCCCATCTCTTCCGTTTGGTGCAACAGAAGCCTCCATTGCTGCAAGCACTCGCGCACGTGCCCGAGAGCTTCAGATTCAACAGGCTAGAGAACAGCAGTTGCGCCAGGCTACACAGATGCAACAAATGCAAGCCGGTCGACATATGTCACCCCCTTCCACGTCTCAGCAAGTCCAGCAGGGTGTGACGGGCACACAATCGAGCGCAGCATTTAATCCACAGGCACAGCCACTTAGCTCGATATTACACAATCATAACCACCCGCTCATGCAGTACATGATGCAACAAGTGCCTCAGTTCACGTCGCTTCCTCCACAACAACAGATGCAGAAGCTTCAGATGTTCCAGGTATATCGGTTTCTTGTGGATCTCTCGTGTCACTCGACTGAGTTGATCCTTAGAACGTCCTTGCGCAGCGACAGCAACAACAACTCCAAAATCCTCAGGTGACCACTCCACAACGCAACCCTCAGATGCCTGGCATGGCACCAAGTACTTCTATACCCACGATGTCCAACGGAGCGTTGAACGCTGGTGGTGGTCCAAGCCCAGTGTCTCCCCTCGCTCAACAGTCGCCGGTCATGTCGCAACCACAACAGCAACAAGTGACCAACGCACCTGCTCAAAATGGCATGTACTCTTTTGGCCAGGGCCATACCAACCCAGGAATGGATCCGCGCATGGCAGGCTCGAACTTTGCCTCGCAGATGCCAGGGGGAATGCCCAATAATATAAATATGAACCAGCAACGGCAACTCATGCTCATGCAGCAGCAAATGCGAAATACGAACGGAAACATTAATGCCGTGCCGAATATGATGAACTCACAACAGCACGCGTATGCGATGGCCCAGCGCATGGCCCAAGCGGGGCCATCACAACCTGGTAGCAGTGTAGGTGGGTCCCCCATGTCAACGCCGGCAGGTGATCAATTTCCCGCTCTGCGTTCCAATTCGACGATTCCTGGCATTGCGCGGAGTGCACGTTCGCCTTCCGATGGTGTCCATTCACCAATGACGCCGCGGGCACCGTCGAGGCTTTCTCAGCAACCTCAGTTGCCGCAGAACGACTATTCACAAGCCATGATGCAACATTCGCATGCTACCATGACTCAAAATCCAGCGACTTTCAACCCCCAGGTTCAAAGTTCCAACTGGCCGCAGAGTGGCCAGCAGCCTATGCAACAACAGATGGGAATGGTTACTGGGCAGATGAACGGTTACTCGATGACCTCGCCGAATAGCACTGGCATTGGCGGGTTCTTTGGGTCGACACCATCACCTCCTAACCCCAATTGGCAGCAACATCCACAAGGCATGACGAGTAACTATTCGTATGGACAGTCGATGGGTCAACACACGCCGTCAGATCAAGGTCGTCTGTCACACATGACTGGTATGCCCATGCCTCAAAATATGAGCCCCATAACAGACGGGTCGGGTTCTGGGGAGTACGACATATTTAACTACAACGGCCCATGATCTCTATTCGACTTCTGTTTTCGTTTCCTGGACCCGAATGGTTGTCGCTTCGAGGTGTTATCTTATGTGACTTTTTTTTCATTTCTCTCGCTTGGCGATGACAGCAAGTTGGACCATCTTGACCAGGCGGTATGCGCTTGCTTCGTGGCTGCACGTCCAAGTTGTTTTTCTCCTTCTCTCCTTTTCTTTTCTTTTTTTCCTGCCCTACTATACACCCAAGTCCATTTTGATGGCACATCGTTTTCGCTTTATGCAAATAGTCTGTTTTGAAGTAGGTTTGTCTGTATGCTATAGACAGAACACCATTCAAGTGACAACGATCGCCACAGGCGCCCCAATAAGTATTACACCTGCGAAAGCGACTCATTACTGTCCCTCTGACGACTGGTGATGGTGTTTTCGAAACTCTCCGTGCAAGAAAGGGATGCGTTTTTCGGACTCCTCGACGAGTGAGCGCTCGCCGATCCGTTCAAATCATGACTTGATCATGCACTCCTTCCAGGTACTTTCAATCCCGACCCGAATTATTCGAGCGCAATGGGAATAGTCAGGGGATGAGCGGGCTTGCTGGGACGGGCGTATCGACCACGGCGGCTGTGTCCATCGTCCAACACGCGCTCGCGGCCAGCAACACGGCAGGATCGGCCAACGGAGGCATTGGGGGCGCGTCGGGTTCGAGGTCGAACAATCCATATACAGCGAACAAGGTGGTGCGTCGCATCGTCACCGAGATCCTTGGCTCTTCTTGGATCATCTAACGTCTGGGTAATATCGCTCCTCCTCGCTCCTCCTCGCTCCTCTTCTCCTCTGGACGGTTCCTTCTCATCCAGCCTAGCCATGTAGACGTTGCGCATGCCGTGACGGCCGGCCGCGTCGCTGCTGCCTCGCTCGCGTTCTCAGGCGGGGGTCTCTCGCAGCCGCCATCGCTGCCCCGCCGTGCGCCGTCCATCGCGTCCACGAGCGCGTCTCTGGAACGGGCGTCGTCTCCCGGATCAGAGGTAGACAAGCTCGTGACGAAAAAGGCGAGTCTTATTTCATGCGCGTCCACAATGTCCGTCCACCCCTGCTCTTGTTTCGTCGCGCCACTTTGGGTCCCCTCCTCCTGCCTTTCCTCTCTCTCTCTCTCTCTCTCTCCCCTCCTTTTGTTGTGCGCACCCAATTTGACGCGCACGCGATACGTATCAGACGAGTGTCTTCTCCGCGTTCAAGAAGCCCGAAGCTTCAGCGGGGGTGGTGATCCCCCCCGCGTTCGCCGCCCCGAAAAACACTTTTGGCCCGCCACCAGTACGGCGTGTCACCTCGGAGACGAGTTCGAGCGTCAGTACCGGCAGCGGTGGAGGCGGGGTCGGGACGTACGCACAACGCACAGCGATGCCTGTGCCAACGCCGGAGCCAGCATTGGAGGTAGCGGAGGGTGAATGGGCCGAGGCGCTGTATGATTATAGCAGCGAGGTGCGTCGTATCCATACCCACAGAGGAGGAGAGATTTTGAGGTAGACTGCTGTGTGTGCTTTTTGCAGGACCCGGGCGATCTGACCATCCAGACTGGTAGTAGGGTATTCGTCACCGACAAATCGTCGGACGACTGGTCAGTCCCTTCTTTTCTATTTTTTCTCTCTCTCTCTTGGAACGATTGGCAGTTGTGTTCTGACTTGAAATATTTGCAGGTGGACAGGCCAGGTAGAGGGTCAGGAAAGACAGGGTCTTTTCCCCGCATCATACGTGAAACTTCTGTGACATACAGGCTGGAGGATCTACCAATGAAGGAAACATCTACATCACCGCTCAATATATGTTCCAACGGATTGCATCGATACATTCGTGCATCACAAATATCATCATTGAATCAATCAAAACGACAAGGGTATGCTACACTGTCAAATACACAACGAGAGTGGGAGATAGATCGTGTATGCAAGTACGGCTACAACGGTATGGGTGTCCATATGAAACAGTCTCATCAATTACACAGGTCCCTTTTGGCCAACCAGATGAGTGCATGAGTGTCCGCGAGCACGTTGAATGTTCGACGTTAGAAGTGTGGGATGAAAGATCGTCCGATGAGAGAAAGAGTGGTGTTTTTTCTTGGATAGGAGCAAGATTTTGATGTCCGCGTGCGTGATCGTCCCCGCATTCCCATCCAGGAAGAGATCAAACGTCGAGGACGTGTGGGTTGACCGCCGCTCGAAAGATAGAGGACCGCGAATGCACCAACCTTCGAAAAGTGCCCCCATGGCCTTGAGGATGATGTTCGGGGAGTTCGACAATGGTCACAGCTGGAGGCACGGGACAAGCTTTGGTGACTAAAACCTCCTTGTCTTGGACCTTTGTCGCTGCGTTCCACATACGACTTAGGAAACCAGGGGTGCTGAAGCTTTCTTTGATTCGAGGTGAACCCACAGGGGTGTTGATGCCCTTGACGTGCAAGCCAATTGATGTACCATACACGCACGAGCTCACGCGCGGCTTTCCTCCATGACGATGCACCACCCGGATAGAACATGGCTCGGGCACAGTTGGACTGTCGTTCTCTTGGCTTGTCGGGGATACGTGTCCTACCGCCCTGACGGTCGTCGCAGAGTTGATAGACGACGTGTCGGATATTTTCCTCCCTTCACGGCGCATCTGAGACGGAAGAGAGCCAAGCACAGACCGTTTCCTGGACAGCAACTTCCTATCGTCGCGTTCGTCCTCTGGGCTGGTGATCGAACCAGTTGATGAGTCCGTGTCTTCTGTCAACGAGTCCATCTCAGAATCGGTCGCACCCGAAGCGTCGGAACTATGGCTACTTGACAAGGGGGATGGCAGCATGGGCGGTGGAGGCTGTCTGCTCGTGGTGTTGTACAACACACTCAACCTACCGCTGGACATTCGTTTCGCAAGACCACGGACCGTCGATACGATGGAAGAACTCGTGGAGATCTGCAGGCGAGGACCATCGTAGAGAGGAGGGGTCGGAGGCTGCTGTGCCTGAACTCTTGCTTTCCCGGCCTTGGCAACTTTTTCGACGGCAGCGATCCTCGTTTCCTGAAGGCTGACGAGATCACACTGCTTGTTAGCGAGGAAGGGTGCAAGGTGATTGACTGCTTCGTCTTCGTCGAAGCGAAGATCGTAGTCCAGCAAAAAGAGAAGTTGCTTTTCCATGAGGTTCACCTCGGCAAGATCGAAAAGCGACGAATAAGCAGACCAGTGCTTATTTTTAGGAGACGAGTCATTGAGGTACTTTGCGGCCACGATGAGAGTCGCCAAGAAGACACGGTGTCGCGTACAAGGCATGCCTGTCAAAGTGGCATCAGGGTAAGCGTTAGATGAGAGCATGGACTGACCCTTGGCCATTGCAGGTAGTTTTGAGCGAAGACGATGGAGGTAGATGAGAGTGGTGAGCAAAGTGGGCACCTGCACGTTCGATTTTAGGATGAGCTGCACGATAAAGGACTCTAAGCTAGGGAGGCGGAAGGGAGGTGGAGGTGCGTCGTGGGCGTGTTTATCCGGTGGCGCGGGGACTGGCCTGACGGGGGTAGGGGGCGGGGTGGGCAAGGAGGGGGAGTCTGAGTCGGCGTGGGGCTGCTCTTCAACCATGATGACCTGCGCTGCCTGGAGAGCAATGTAATGGACCATTTCCATCGAGACACGTTTGCTCATCAGGTCAACGAAACCAGGGTTGTGTAGGGAGGCAGGGAGGAGAGAGGCGGGATGACGACGGTCTACGGACATCTTTTTAAAAATTGTTTCAAGGGAGTGGCTTGATAGAGATTGTCGCTGTGGGCGCGGGGAAGGGGGCGGCCTGAGTGTGGAAGGAGGACAAGGGACGGCAGCGCTGCGAGTTTTAAATGTGCGGGCGAGGAGGACAAACAAAACACGCGACGCGACGAGGTCACGGGATTCAAAAATCAGTCCGTCTCTCCCAGCAAGACGGTGGTGGAGTACACATCCAAGGCTTTTTATACGGTCCTCGTCTCATTTCAAGTCAGACTGCAGTCCAGTTCCAAACAGCGAGTGCAGACCGCAGACCGATGTTGTCTGTGTCCGATTGGATCACTTCCCTTTCTCTCGTCTTTGGTGGCTGCTGCAGGTGCGCTGTCGACCACAACAAAGTCTCTCTGGTACCCTGAGTAGTCCTCGTAGCAACGCAATCACAACAGAGCGCCTTACCTCAGAGAACCCTCACTCGGGCATCCTCATCACCTTCTTTCAGTTCCTTATCGTCTCTCTTTACGCACTCCCCAGCCAGCTCGCATTCTCTGCCGCGCCTTCGAAGCAGCACGAAAACGGTGGTCATGCGCATCCCCGCACGACCCTTACCTGGGCGACGTGGCTGCCTCGCTTGCGAAAACGTAGAGTACCCCTTCTACCATACTTTGTGCAGGTCACACTCTTCTTCGTGCTCTCTGTCCTCAACAATGCCGCGTTTGCATACGACATACCAATGACGGTGCACATCGTCTTCCGCAGTGGTGGCATGGTCATCAACATGCTCCTCGGCCGGCTCTTCACAAAAAAACAGTATGTCTTTCATCTCTCTTTTTCGTTACACGACCCAACAGCTGTACTTGTAGATATACCCTCAAGCAAGTTGTTTCCGTGCTCGTCGTCACAATCGGGATCATTCTCACCACCCTTTCCGCCTCTAAACCCCAGTCTAAATCATCGAGTGCACAGCCAACTGACGTCGCCGTCTCCCTCTATGCTCAAGGTGTATTCATCCTGAGCTTTGCCCTCCTCCTCTCTGGATTCCTCGGTCTCACACAAGACTACGTCTTTTCGCGATACATCAAACCCTTTGATGCACAAGCCGCGGCTGACCCTCTCGCACAACCGTCCTGGCAGGAGAGCATGTTCTACATTCACGCCCTCCCTCTCCCCCTCTTTTACTTCTCCCGAGAGAGTATCGTGGCCGAGTTTACCCGACTGAGCACCAGTCCGAGTGTCTCTCTTGCGTCCGCCCCGCTCATAGGTACTTATCTTGCCAAAATGCTGGACCGTCCTATGCCAGTTCTGCCCTCCATGTTCTTGCACCTTTTTGCGAACACGGTGACGCAGTTGTTCTGCGTCATTGGTGTCAACAGGCTCACCGGACGTGTATCATCACTTACGGTGACGCTCATCCTGACCGTACGCAAAGCCATATCACTCCTTCTCAGCGTCGTTGTGTATGATGGCCAAGCAAACGCCATGATGTGGACTGGAGCCGCGCTTGTGTTCGCTGGTACAGTTTGGTACTCGGCCGGGACCAGGGCAAGGGTGAAGAAAAAAAAGGATTGAAATTCGACTTAACGCGTGTAGAGGCCCCAGGTTCGTATATCTTACTTCGTGGGCATGCAAATATAGATCTGAAAGTTTAGTAGGTTGGCCAAAGTTAACAAACTAGAGCAATGTTGCAGCTACAATTTAGATATCGCTATAGTGGTATACCAGAACTTCCCTACACAAATAAACAAGCGAAGCCACGATTTGCACCTTGCCATCAGCCTGGAGGCTGACCTCATGATCTTGATGTTCGATCAAGTATCTCTTCGACTTCCTCTCGACAGACATCGCATCTCTTGACATTGGCAGGTCGAGGAGTAAATATATCTTACATCGACAAAGAGATGTTTCTGAGCAACGGAATACGAAGTTCTGCGTTGCTATTGTACGCGTCGGGTTGACGATACTAAGGTCCGGAAAGTCGTATGGGCTTTCATTTACAGGCGCGGTGGAAATCCCTGTTGCATTCTCTCTGATCCATGAGTGATTAGGGTTGTGCCTACTCCTAGGTTGAGTAGTCATACCTTTGGGTCACCCTTTCTCATTCCTACTACCACATTGAAAGTTTGCCTACTCTCTACTTTCACATCTGCCTCGCGGACTCGTCGACGTTGTTAGCTTCATGTATCACTGACTTGGTGTTCAGTCTTTCTACAGTGACGTACCTTATGGATCATATCATCCATGATACGTCCTATGCAGCAAGTGGGTGATAGTGAACCTCTTTTGTTTCCAACCTGAAATATTGTAGGCTGTATCATCCTTGTAACGATCTTGTTCAGCAGGGTAGTAGCTATTTGCTTGACTTGTAACATGATTACAGGTAGTACAACCTTCAGGACCCTTTGCTCATCGCGCAAGAATTGCGACCTACAGAGTAGGACCTTACTCGGGCGACATAATATCGCAGACTTTTTTTTTTGCTTGATGCAAGACCTCTACTCACGGGCGAAATTCAGCTCAAGCTTCCAGTTTTCCGCTTGGCCAGATGATCACCAATGGGCCTCAGACCTGAAGTCTATCAAGTTCAAACATTTAGGCCTAGTCAATCCTCGATTGGTTATGAAGTGAGGTGATAATGATATACACCCCGTGTTGAGAAGAGTCAAGCTGTTCGCAAGGTCAGACGATGGATGAACACAAAATAGCATACAGAGAGGGTCTGCGGGTGAATGACCTTTTCGTGGGCCAATTGTCAGACAGTCATGCAGATGGATCATCTGCCCGTGATAGACATAAAAATATTAGTGACATTATCGGTGGACGATATTGTGTACAAGACAGGCTCTACACGATGGACAAATAGGCGCAGACTCAAGCCTCCTGACCTGTCGCGATATCCCATGTCTTTTTGATCAGCTGGGCAGCAGGCTCCGTAGAATCTTGAATCTTTGCGAAACCGACCGTGCCGAGTGTCGTTGCATAGTTACGGAGGTATGGTGCATACTAGAAACAGATATCAGAACAGCCTAGGCATTGCAAGCAGAGCAGAGTAACGAACCATCCTGCAAAAGTGTCTATACCACCCCCAAGTCTCCCGTGTCCTCCACTCGTTGTTGGACCATGTTAGGCGTTGTTCCCAAGCTTCATCTCCGATCACACTATGAGCATACGGGTTCTGATGGGCATCATCGGGCGACGGTGCAAGACAAGCCACGAAACCCTCAATCGCCTGCGCAAGTGCACCTTTTTGCTCGCGAGTAAGACTCGTAAACGCTTTTAGGGCGCTAGTGAGTTGGGGATTCTCCGCCGAGTCATCTATGTCAAGAGAGATGAGGTAAAAGCACTCATTGCAAGAAAAATGAAACCATGCCTTGTTTAATTGGCTTCACCTCCCCGTCCACCTCCATGCTTGCCACATCCGCGCCGCCACTGGCTTTGACGCGCGCAATAC
>JBBPJS010001546.1:0-10463 GCA_038088835.1 Singerocomus rubriflavus
ATGTGTTAAAGGTTAGGCAGCCTCATGCATCTGGAATGGAAGAAGCGGACATGAGACTGCAGTGCTTACTATAGAATGGAAGATCGATCACAAGATGTGAAAGATCAGGAAGAGGATTGTGGCAGAGATCCCATCAAGGGTTCTGCAGGGTCATGATCTAAATCGTTAATCTAGATGAGTGATCGTACTGATCAGAAGGTAAGGGTGGAAATGAGGGAGGTATGAAAGCCTTGAGGATGTGGATGAATCTAAGATGATCGGTGTGGTGTTATGATAGTTGTGAAGAGGTAAAAAGAGTGAAGATGTGATGCACGTGATGAGTAAAGGCGTGATGATGTGAAGGAATGGAGTAGTCATGTGATCAGGGAAAGGGAAGTCATGTGACCCAAAGGTCACGTGATCGTAAATGGTTATGCCCATGCACTAACACAGAGTATGCAGGGAGTAGTCGTGCAACCTTGCTAACACAAAGTACAAGGTTGAGATGCAATGTCATAACACCTACCACCCTCAAATGGATGGGCAAATGGAACATATTAATCAAGAGTTGATTTCTTATTTGTGCAAATTTATAGCAAAGAAACAAAATGACTGGCTAGAATGGATATTAATGGCTTAGTTTCATCATAACAATTCTGTTTCTTCTGCTATGAGAAAAACACCTTTCTCTATATCATGCAATTATATTCCTCATCTTGGGTTTGCAGATGGTTTATCCAGTTTTGCAGATGAATGTGCTGTTGCACACAAGAATATTCAATGAGCTCTCGAAAACACTTGCAATATTATGGCATCTCAAGCTCATGTGCCAGTTATCTTTACACCTCAAATTGGTGAAAAGGTTTGGCTGTCCATGGATCACCTTAAGCTCCCATTCCCATCCCCTAAATTATCACAATGATGGCTTGGTCCCTTTCAGATTCTTAAGACAATGCCAAATGTGGTGCATTTGGAATTGCCCTCACATATGAAGATATATCCAGTTGTTAATGTGGGGTGTGTTAAGCCTTATCAGGAACCACTTCCTTTTCAGTCTGTGTTGTGCCTGGACACTATACATGTTACAGAGGATGGTGATGAAAAATATGAAGTGGACTGTGTTATTAATTCTAAGCTGATTAATGGTTCACTTCATTATTTGATGCTTGAAAGGGCTGGGATGTGTTATGAATTTGTGTATGAACTTGCTATAAATCTTGCACTATGACTGTGTGCTTGCACACATGAGTGCCATAACTTTCACTTTCCCTAATCACATGACCTCTCTGACCCTTCACATCAATTATGACCTTAACCCTTCATATGCATCACATTCTCTTTCACCTCTTTACTCTTTCATAATTGCCATGACCTCACCAATCAATTTCTTATCTTGATCATCTTACCTTTCTCATTTCTGTCATTCCCTCTGATTGGTATGATCACTCATTGAGATTGTATCTTGATTATGACCCTGCAAGATCCTAGATGGATCTCTGCCATGATCTTCTCTCTAATCAGTCACATCTTGTGATTGATCTTCCATTCTACTTTATACCTTGCATTCATATCCACTCTTCATATTCCCACTCCATATGAATGCCTAACCTTTTACTCATGGACACTACCCTTCATATTGTAGAGCCAATAGCATTAATAATGTATACTCTAGACCCTAGTGTACAGCACAGTCCATGCACTATATTGTAACATATATAAGGGGTTATGAGTACAGGCTGTTCTCCCAGCCTAATCCACTTGTTACCTCCTCTTCTACACTGCCTAGTAAGGTGGCCTAGTAATGAGTACAAGTAAGGGATGTTATTCACCTACTAGTCCTTCATTGGATCCCTAGAAGTGAGATGTCTGGAGATAAAGCCACTACTCCCCCTCTCCCCTCTTATCAAACCATCATTAGTACCTCACACCACCAAACCACCAATGTCCAGGCCAGTGAGCCAACTTGTACTGTGTCTAGTTCAGAACCCAGAATATATAAAAGTATGGAAGACATTCATTGTACCAATCACCAAACCTCGAAACTATCTGTTGCGGAACCGAAGAATTCTGTCTATCCAACCACAACCTAACTACCCAGCAAACAACCAGGGATTGAATGATGAATCCATACGAGATGATATCCAGAGGAAAGAGTGCTGAACAGTGGGAACGAGGGATGCAGGGTAAAGGAGAGGACCGAGTCAAGACATCTTCATATAGGATCTCCAGGACTACTCTTGCAAGTCCTTGATAACCACTAGACTATTGCACTAGAGTTCTGTCTTCCTCCTAACACTACAATCTAGCATGTGTAGCGTAATCGTGTTTGGCTCTTGGGGTGAGGGTTCCGAGCCTTGGGTAATTGCATGGCTGTTACCAGGTTGCCATCCTTGAGAATGAAGGCAGTGTCATCATAGATGCATGGGTCTGTTCTATATGTTAACCCCAACACATGTCCCAGCTAGGATGCTGTGTCACTAGTGGCTTAAATATTGGTAAACCTATATCCTAATATGATAAAATTCACATGGCAATGATAGCCTCTTGGGATCGCAGGTATAACATTAGTAACCGGAATGATGAGGGGTTACATCACATGATCTTTGATTGTTTCTAATGGTCTGATATCTTCCAAAGAATGTCTTCCGTTCTACTTGGTACTGGGTTCTGTACTTTGTCGAGGAACGAGCTTGCTCATAAGCCAATACATTGATGGTTCGGTGGTACGAGGGACTGATACGATGATACAATGAGGAGGGAGAATGAGGGTTAGCTTTATCTCCAGATGTGCCTCACTCCTAGGGATCCAATAAAGGATCGGTAGGTGAATAGCTGTCCTTTACTTAGTCTTAACTTCACTAGGCCACCACTAAGGGCAGGGTAGGAGAGGTAACAAGTGGATTAGGCTAAGAGAACAGCCTGTACTCATAATTCCTTATATACATTACAGGATAGTGCATGGACCGTGCTGTACACTAGGGTCTAGGGTATACAACATTAATGCTATAGGCTAGTAGGGTAAAGGGGAAAGTCCTGCAGGCAAAGGTTAGGCATCTCATCTAAATGGAATGGAAGAAGCAGAGATGAGAATGCAGGGTCTAATATAAAAGAAAGATCAATCATCAAGATGTGAAAGATCTGGGAGGGGGATCATGGCAGAGATCCATCTAGGATCTTGCAGGGTCATGATCAAGATGTAATCTCGATAGGTGATCATACCAATTGAAGGGTAAGAGCAGATATGAAGAAGGTGAGGTGATCGTGATCAGAATGGAAGAGTGATTGGTGATTCATGAAGAGGTGAAGGAAGAGAATAGAAGATGTGATCCACATAAAGGTGTAAAGGTGTGATGTGTGAAGGGATGATGTGGTCACGTAATCAGGGATAAGTCATGAATAGTACTCGTGCATGCAAGCAAGCAGTCATTATACCATTGTATCGTGCAAGTTCATACACAAATTTGTAACACTATCAAAGACTACATGATAGGAATCATCATCATAATGTTCCCTTATGTTATATCTGCAATCCTGAGAAGCTACCATTGCTATGCAAATCTTATCATATTAGTTATAGCATTCACAGATAAATTATGCCATGAATGATACTGCATCTTCATTGGGACATATGTTGGGGTATCAGTACAGACTCACATATTTATGGTAATAATGCATCATTCTTAAGGATGGCAATCTGGAATCAGCCATGTGATTACCCAAGAGCTGGAACCCTCACTCCAAGGCTCATACACAATTATGCTAGTACCATAGAGTATTAGTATTAGGAGAAAGATAGAACATCGTTGCAAGAGTATGATTGCTATCAAGGACTTGCAAGAGTAGTCCTGGAGTTCATCTATAAAAATGTCCTGACTTAACCCTCTTTTTCATCTATTCTCCATTCCTGCTGTCCTAGCACTCTCTTTATCTGGACATTGTATCTTAAGAATTCATGGTATTGTTTCTGGTTGTCTGCTAGGTTGGTTGGTTATGTTGGCAGTGTAGCATAACTCTTTGGTTCTGCAACAGGATGTGTTAGATTATACTTGGGAACCAGTGGCCCATTTGAATAATGCTGCAAATGCTATTGTGGCTTTTCATGCTTGATGACCTAGTGCTCCTCACCCTCTTTGTGTTTCTGGGGTTTTCTTTGCATTGCTTTTCTCTTCTTATAAAAACTTGACTTGGCTGGAATCTGAGTCTTGAGGGGGGGGAAGTATTATGAACTTTGCTCTGAACTTGTATGATTCTTTTCTTTTTCCTTTATCTTATCTTATCTTCTAGCATCACATGACTAGGTCACATGACTTGTCACCTGACTTATCACATAATCAGTCTAGACCTATGATGTCATCACTGATATTATGCCTGCAGGAAATCTTATGTTGGGGTTCAGGCTCTTATCTTTCATTTCCATTTTATGAGAAGCTTTGTTGAGCAATCAAGTGAAACACATAACCCTGCCTATATCCATCACCTATAACCTGTCAGGCAATCTGGCATCACCAAGAGAATCCTAGAGCAGTCACAAATAGAAAGAGTGCTGAACAGCAGAAAGAGAAATCAGATGTGAGGAGAGGGTGATCTTCAACACCTTGACAAACTATTGCATTGTCAGTATGACTAGGACTATTGCAGCACAGTTCACATCCTTCTAATACCAGCACCTAAGAGATTGGCATAATTGTTGATGACTCTTGGGGCAAGGAGTTCAGGTCTTGAGTAATTGCATGGCTATCTCTAGATTGCCAACCTCAAAGCTGGTCAGGGGTGCCACCCCATCTTGGGGTCTCCACACAGTTACCCAATGAGATCATCTTCAAGGCTGCAGCCAAGGAGGAACAACTATAAATAACCATTCATTAATATAATAAGGGAAGCCGGCAGCATATGCCTATGCAACCTGCAGGTATAACATCCATAGGTTCTTGTGATAAGACCTTGCATCATGTGGAGTTTCTACATCAGGTTAGTGCCCTCATAAAGATGGGCTGTACCACAAAGAATGTTGGCTTTGAGTTGTCTTGACTGTAACATCATTTTGATTATGTCTCAAGCTTGCATGACCACACAGAATAAGAATAGGAGTAGAGGGTAAGATGAAACCACATCCAGGCAATGCCTCACTTCCAGGCAGTCTGAAGACTGGGTGGGCAAATAGCTACCTCTTTACTTGTTATAGCTTAAACATCAGCAAGCCACCAGTTAAGGCAGAGTGCAAGAGGTGAACAAGTGGATTTGGCTGAGGGGACACCAGCCCTTGCACAACCCCTTATATATAGTACAGGAAGGTGCACAGACCAAGCTGTGACTTACTATCTATGGTATATGCTATTAATGCTATTGGCTTTACTATATAAGGGTTTAGTCCATAAGAAAAAGATTAGGCAACTCATCTATCAGAATGAAAGAAGTGGAGATGAAGTTGCAGTGTGTAATGTAAATGGAAGATCGATCACAAGATGTGAAAGATCTGAAATGGTGATCATGGCAGAGATCATCAAGATCCTGCAGGGTCATGATCGAGATTGATATCTTGATAGGAGATCATATTGATTGAGAGGTAAATGTGGAGATGAGGAAGGCATGGTAGCCTTGAGAGTGTGGCAAGATCTAAGATAATCGATGTGAGTTCATGAAAGTTGTGAGGAGATAAAAAGAGTAAAGATGTGATGCACATGATGGGTGAAGACATGAAAGTGTGAAGGGATGGAGTAGTCACATGATCAGGGATGAGGGAAGTCATGTGACCTGAAGGTCACATGATCATAAGAAGTCATGCTCAATGCTAACACAAAGTATGCTGGGAGTAGTCATGCACACACTTGATGACACAAAGTACAAGTGGTGAATATGATGTCATAACAAGCTTCTTTTCATTTCCGCTTGCTTTTCTTCTCTTTTTTTAATCTCTGTCCCTTCTCTTCCATTTGATGGACATGAGGTGTGCTTTTTTTTCACACCTTATCTATGACATCACTTGGTCCATGCATTCTTCCTGTACTTATATAAAGGGACTGTCTTTGGCTGTCATCCCTCAGCCTAATCCATTTGGTTACTCATCCTCTCATAGGAAGTGAGACCTAAGAATTACCCTCTCCTACTATCCTCTACTCATTGTACCATCAAATCATCGTCCAAGACCACTCAAGGGTTGTCTTATCAGTAAACATTTCTTTGATCATAATAGTGGATCCATAGATGATCAGTTAGGGGGTCATGATAGTTATGAGAGAAAGGAAGAGGGGTTAAGTTGTGATCAATATGATGGGGTAATGATGTGAAGAAGGAACAAGGTAGTCACATAATTAGGGAAAGTCATAAAGTTGTAAGTGCAACCCATGCACTAGAAAGGATCATCACACAAGTGCTAACACAAAGTACACTTGGTGATATTCATGAGCATGTTGCCATGCAATGTCATAACACTCTGTGGGATCTAAATGGGGAAAGAAGTGAGGCATGAAACACTGGGTGGATTTTCCATGTTTTGAGGAGGTGGAGTTTAAAGGTTATAGGGGATAATATATCAGTTATAACAAAGGGCCCTTCATGTTTTTGGGCAAACTTGAGGTTGGCTATCTGTTGCTTCAGATTAGTGGCTTCCAGCCATACTTTATCACCTTTCTTGAATGGGACATATTTGTGCCATTGCCACATTTTCATGTGTTGTCTGGCAAGATTATGTGCTGCAGCAGCTTCATTTCTGGCTTTGATAAGTTGTTTAATGTGTAGATCTGTGGATGGGAAGTCTGTGATTAGTACAATATTAGGGAGTGGTTTGGGTTCATATCCCATTAGTAAGAAGAAAGGGGATTTCCCTGTGACTAAATGAAGGTGGAGGTTGTGTGCTTATGCATGATTAGTTCTATCCAATCAGTAGGGTGGTTTTCACAGTAGATGTGGAGGTAGGTTTCTATTTTCTGATTGACCTGTTCAGTCTGTCTGTTGGTTTGCAGGTGATACACAGTGGACAGGGCTAGGTTGTATTTTAACAGTTTTCCTAGTGCTTTAGTGAATGTGGATGCAAACTGTAATTCACAATCTGAAATGATTTTGTCATATAGCCCAAACCTTTTATAGATGGATTTGAAGAAGAGCTGGGCAATGTCTGCAGCTGTGGTGGTTTTCTTGGTGGGGCAGAGTATTACCCCCTTTGTAAGGCCATGGTTGACCATGACCATGAGGGTATCAAAGCTGCCAGAGGAAGGTAAGTTAGTGATAAGGTCACAGCTGATTTGCTGAAAGGGATGGAAAGCTGAGAAAGGAATGGGGAGGATTGGGAGTGTTGTGGGATGGGTGTTGGTGTTATGACATTGTACATTTCCTTTACATTTCCTTCAACTTTTTATCTTATCTTATCTCTTGATCTTTTATCTTATCTTCATCACATGACTAGGTCAGGTGACAGATCACATGATTGATCACATGATCAGGCCTAGACCAATGATGTCATGCCTGTAGGCTACCTTATAGACATAGCCTCTTTAATTTCTGTTTTATAAAAGAAGCCTTCTTTTCATTTCTATTGCTTCTTTCCTTCTCTTCCATTCTGATGCCTCATGCTTGCATGAAGGATTTAATCTCCGCTTCTTCTTTCTATTTCTGCTATCATCTTATCTATGACATCAGCTGGTCTGTGTGCACATCCATGTAGTATAAATATGAGGTGTATTTGACTGATTCCCCTTAGTCTAATCCACTTGGATATTCACCTCCTAGTAAGGTTGAGTCCTTAAGGATATTACTCCTATCCTTACCACTACTCTTCTCACTCTGCTGTCTATGTGTCTGTGTGATTTCTGTGGCAAGACTCTATACGGTATCTGCATTACTTCAAGTCCTTGCAATTGTCCTTTTAGAAGTATAGTTGTTTCTTAGGTGATGTAACACTTGGATTAGACTATCTTATGTGCCCAGTCTTGTGGATTAGTATCTACTACTCCATCTCTACAGTATTCTTCTCATTCCCATAGCCACTCCATTGACCCAAATGACCATCCACAGTCGAAGATGTTGAGCTCAGCTTATATGCTCAATACCCTTTCAGTGACAAAGAATGTGCTGGTACCTTCATGGTAGCTGGCCCATATGCTAATCTCCCTGCCTGCAACCCCCAGATTTGAGATCCTCACCAAATTCTCTCTTGTGACCCCTCTCCTGTTCCATTTGACCTATATGACTACTTAAACTATGATGACCAAGTTAACTCTCAGAATCTAGTGCAGATCCATCAGTACATTCTCTCAGAACCAGCAATCACTAATGACTGGATCAACTAGTGCCTAAGCAAGCACTTCAGTCCCATTACCAATAAGTATTTCACCAAAAGGGAAGAAGAGAGGCTTGGATGTACTAACAAGAAATTGGAAGCAGCAAAGGAAAAGGTGAAAAAATATAAGCAGAAGAAAAAGGACCATAAAAAAAAGATTGCTTTGTTGGGAGCTAAGAAGTGCTTCAACTTACTTTCCTATCAATATGCACTCAGGTCTCTGGGCCCTGTAGCCTAGATAATATTTTTTCAATATGCATTTCGATCCTTTCACATCATATAAAGGGACTCCAGACCCTGACAATGATTCAAACTCCCCAATAAATTCTCCACACTACTCACCACCAGCATCACCCACTCCTACTTCAAATATGTCTACTAATCAACAACTTGCTAACATTCTAAACCATCTTGTTCAACTTACACTTAACATAAACTCACAGTCACATCAGAAAAATGTGACAAAGAAAATTGCAGATCCAGGCAACTGGGATGGGAAAAGAGAGTCACTTTATCTTTGGCTTACTAAAGTACAGGTATGGCAAGATGTTCAGCAATGGGGGTCAGATAAGCTCTGTTGCATAGCTATTTTATCCCAATTTGAAGAAGGAAATGCTACTTTATTTGCTCATCTCAAAATCAAAGAATATATGCATGGAGAAAAAGACTGGCTGCTGGATGCACAAGAAAACCCAACAGCTAACAGAAAAGAAGATGTAGCCTGGCCAGACTGGGATGTGTTAAAAGCCAAAATCGCACAATACTTTAGGATTGATTTATTAGCCCATGAATTGCTGACAAAGCTTGAAAATTTAAGGCAAAATGGTTGCAATACTTTCAACTGGTTGTTCAGATTCAAGATGTTGGCCAATGAAGCTGAGGTGGTGGACAACTACTGTCTAGTTCTGCTCAAATGACTAGTAGATTGACCCATTTATCACCAGGTTAACATGTGGAAGCATGATGCCACATGGACTGAATAATGCACTAAAATCCAGGAAGTTGATATGGCATTTGAAAAGGAAAGGGAAGAAAGAGGTAACTTTGCCTCATACCAACCTAGACCAACAGCACCTCCACAATGATTTCTGCAGTGACCCCAATCACAATTGTGGACCCCTAATTCCCAGTACTCCACACCTTGTGGTCCACCAGCTTGATTTATAGTAACTGGTATGCAACCTGGATGAGATGCTTCCATGGATATCAGTGTCCAACAGACCACCCCTGCAAATCGTCCTCCTCTCAATAATCAATTTGCTCCTTCATGACTCTGTTACAGTTGTGGTAAACCTGGGCATATCCATGCCAACTGTCCCACAAATCCCAGACATTTTGTGAGACAACAGGTTATGTACAACCAGTGGGGTCGACCATCTTATTATCACTCTCCTCCACAAGAAATGGAGTATGTGTTGCAGAACCAAAGAGTTATGCTACTCTGCCAACTAAACCCAACAACCTAGCAGATGACCAGAATAAACAGTATAGGGCTAAACCTATAATGTCAGAAGAAATAGAAGATGCTCGGACAGTGATAAAGGATTTGAATATGATGAGAGGGTTGCACATCAGGGGACTTCTTATATGAGATCTCCAGGACTACTCTTGCAAGTTCTTGATAACCATGGTACTCTTGCAACCAGGTTCTGTCTTCCTCCTACTATCTAAGATCTAACATCAAAGGCATAATCGTGTTTGGCTCTTGGGGCAAGGGTTCTGAGCCTTGGGTGATCACATAGCTATTACCAGGTTGCAACCTTTGAGAACAAAGTCAGTGTCACTGTAGATGCAAGAGTATGTCCTATAACCCCAAGCATGTTCCAATGAGAGACATGATGCTACTTGTGGCTTAAGTTATCTATAAGTCCATGGTTCTGTTAATATGATAAGACCATCACAGCAACTGAGGCTTTTCATGGTCACAGGTATAACATCAGTAACTGGTATGATAAAGAGTTACATCACATGATTTTTGTTAGTTTCTGGATTGGTTCTTGATGCAAGGAATATCTTCTGTTTTTCTAGATACTGGGTTCCATATTAGCACTTGAACAAGCTTGCTAACTGGCCAGACATTGGCAGTTTGGTGTTGTCAGGGTCAAGGGTACAATGGAATGATGAGAGAGGAAGGGAAGTTTGGCTTTATCTCCAGATGTGCCTCACTCCTAGAGATTCAATGAAGGACCAGTAGGCAAATAGCTATCTTTTA
>JBBPJS010001547.1:0-10462 GCA_038088835.1 Singerocomus rubriflavus
GGGCAGGGCGAATACCATCCCTTACTTGTACTTAGTCACTAGGCCACCTTGGTAGGCAGGGTAGGACGCGAGGTAACAAGTGGATTAGGCTGGGGGAACAGCCCTACTCATAACCCCACTACTTATACGGTACAAGAGTGTGCACAGACCAAGCTGTGACTAGGGGTCTAGGGTATAAGGGATTAATGCTATAGGCTACTAGAGTAAAGGGTTTAGTCCATGAGTGAAAGGTTAGGCATCTCTTCTGAAGAATGGAACAAAGTGGAGATGAGATGCAGAGTCTAAGATATAGGGGAAGATCGATCACAAGATGTGACTGATCAGAGGAGAGATCGTGGCAGAGATCCATCTAGGATCTTGCAGGGTCATAATCAAGATGCAATCTCAATTGATGATTGTACTGATCGAAGGGTAAGGGTAGAGATGAGAAAGGGGAGGTGATCGGGAATGGAAGATTGATCGGTGAGGTCGTGACAGTGTGAAGGAAGAGGAGTGTGATGATGTGAAGACATGACAGGGTGAAGGCATGATGATGTGAAGGGACGGAAGAGGTCATGTGATCAGGGAAAGGTCATGAGAAGTACTCGTGCAATGCAAGCAAGCAGTCATTGTACTGTTGTACTCGTAAGGTTCGTACACAATTCGTAACAGCAATGGGGATCCCATGTCTAGGTGTGCCTTAATGGGGATGGTGAGGTGGGCATCTTGGGTAAAAGCACAGATTTGGAGAGCATAGTTGACATCATGCTGACCAGGTCGCATTCTATGGGTGTAAAGGGGTAAGTCTACAGATAAGGTTCTGCTTCGTGGGGTAGTGTTATGAATTATGTATGATACTTAGTACAATGACTGCTTGCTTGCATGCACAAGTACTCTTCATGACTCATTCCTGATCATGTGACCACTCTCGTTCCCTTCACATCATCATGCCTTCACACCTTCACATTGATCACATCTCTTATCTCTCTTCACTCTTTTCATGAATCACTGATCACTCTTTCATTCTGATTACGATCACCTCACCTTTTTCAGCTCTGCCTTACCATCTGATTGGTATGATCATCCATTGAGATCACATCTCGATCATGAACCCTGCAAGATCCTAGATGGATCTCTGCCACAATCTCCCTTCCTGATCATCACACCTTGTGATTGATCATTTCCTCAATCCTAGTCCCTGCAGTTTATCTCTGCTTCATTCCATTCTACAGAAGAACTGCCTAATGTTTCCCTCATGGACTCTTCCCCTTATCTTACTAGCCTATAGCATTAATCACATATACCCTAGACCCTAGTGTACAGCTTGGTCTATGCACTTCCTTGTAATGTATAAGTAGTGGGATTATGAGTAGGGCTGTTCCCCCAGCCTAATCCACTTGTTTTCTCGCATTCTACCCTGCCTACCAAGGTGGCCTAGTGACAACAGTCAAGTAAGGGATGTTATTCGCCTAGCCCTCTTCATTGAGCCCTAGGAGTGAAACATCTGGAGATAAAGCTATCCTTCACTCCTACCCTCTTATCATTCCATCATATCCTTGTAACACCATACCACCAACGTCAGGTCTATAAGCCAACTCATTCAACCGCTTATATAGAACCCAGTACTAAGAAGAACAGAACACATTCATTGAAAGAATCTCGAACCAGAAACCATTAAAGATCACATGATGTATCTCTTATTGTATCAGATACTAATGTTATACCTGCGATCCCGAGAGGCTATCATTGCCATGTGGATCTTATCATATAGTTCTATCATTTACAGATATTTAAGCCACTAGTAACATCATGTTCTAGTTGGGACATGCATTGGGGTTATATGAATATACCCATGCATTTACAGTAACACCGACTTTGTTCTCAAGGGTTGCAACCTGGTAATAGCTACGTGATTTTCCAAGGCTTGAAATCCTCACCCCAAGAGCTGAACACAATTATGCCTTTCCCATTAGGGGTTAGGTATTAGGAGGAAGACAGAGCATCATTGCAAGAGTAGTCCTGGAGTTCATCTATGAAGCCATCCTGACTTAGTCCTCCTCTTTATCCTGTTCTCCCTTTCCTGCTGTCCAGTACTCTTCTTTCCAAACATTATCTCAAGAGACTCATTGTATCATTCCCTGGTCGTCTGCCAGGTAGTTAGGTTTGTGGTTGGGTAGACAGAACTCTTTGGTTCCGCAACAAGTAGAATCAAAAGTAGGATTAATAGAAGCATCTGCTGCCTCCTGGTATGATGACAGAAGGGTTGCAGATGGAGTAGACAATGAAAGAGGAGAAGATAATGTTGATGTATTAGGATCATCTCTAAATTGGGAAAACTCTGGGTGTGGTGAGGTGTTCTGGGTTGAGACATTGTTGTTGTCTTCATGGTTGGGGGCGAGGGACATGGAGGCAAAGCATAGGGTGAGAGTGTAGAATGTGGTGGTTGAGTGTTTTTGCTTCTAGAGGTGATAGCACTCTTTATAGTCTGAGAGGAGCTGTTGGGCATGAGATAGGTTCTTTTCTGAAACCCATGAGTCTTCATTGGGTCTGTATCCTTTCCATCGGATCAGAAAAAAGCAGAAGGATGGCTTTTCATGGTGTTTCCTGATCCATTCTATTTCATATTCTTCTTCTCCATCTATCAGATCTGGAACAGGAGGAGTGGGGTCCATTCCATCTGTTCTATATGGGGACAGAAGGGAGGTGTGGAAGACGGGGTAAATCTTCCAAGTTCTGGATAGCTGCAGCTTGAATGTGACAGGGAAGATTACTTCAGTAATCGTAAAGGGCCCTTCACATTTCTGTGTGAACTTGGGGTTTGATATCTGTTGGTTTAGATTAGTGGCTTCAAGCCATATGCAGTCTCCTTTCCTGAAGGATTTGTAGCAGCAGGTATTTCTGTTCTGCATTCTCATGCATGTTGCGGAACCGAAAGAGTTACGCTACTCTGCCAAACAACCCAACCAACCCGGCGGACGACCAGAGATCTCGGTACAGGGCTTAACCATAGAAGTCGGATATAAGGATGGTGACTAGGACAGTCTTGAGGTCTGCGGGTAAAGGATAGGACGGCGCGTCATGGGGGACTTCTATAATCGGGAACTCCAGGACTACTCTTGCAAGTCCTTGATAGCAATCGTACTCTTGCAACGATGCTCTGTCTTCCTCCTAATACCTAACCCCTAACGGGAAAGGCATAATCGTGGTCGGACCTTGGGGCGAGGATTCCGGTCCTTGGGTGATCGCGTAGCTATTACCAGGTTGCAACCCTTGAGAACGAAGTCGGTGTCACCGTAGATACGTGGGTATGTTCAGATAGCCCCAATGTATGTTCCAACGAGAGACGCGGTGCTACTCGTGGCTTAAATATCTGGGAATGAAGGATCTAATATGATAAGACCATCACGGCAATGGTAGCCTCTCGTGGTCGCAGGTATAACATCAGTATTCTGTACGATGAGGAATACGTCACATGATCTTTAGTAGTTTCAGGTACGGTTCTTGGTACAACGAATGTGTTCCGTTCTTCTCTGTTACTGGGTTCTGTAGGAGTGCTTGAACGAGTTGGCTCGTAGGCCTGAATGTCGGCGGTTCGGTGGTACGAGGATACGATGGCTCGATAGAGGGGAGGGTGGAGGTTAGCTTCATCTCCAGACGGCTCACTCCCTAGGCTCAGTTAAGAGGGCAGGGCGAATACCATCCTTTACTTGATCTCATCACTAGGCCACCTTGGTAGGCAGGGTAGGAGTGGAGGAAACAAGTGGATTAGGCTGGGGGAACAGCCTGTACTCATAACCCCTTATATACGTTACAGGAGAGGTGCACAGACCAAGCTGTGACCTGGGTCTAGGGTATACGCTATTAATGCTATAGGCTCTACTTTATGAAAGGGCAGTGTCCATGAGGCAAAGGTTAGGCATTCATATGGAGTGGGAATATGAAGAGCGGATATGAATGCAGGGAAGTAATGTAGAATGGAAGATTGATCACAAAGTGTGACTGATCAAAGAAGGGATCGTGGCAGAGATCCATCTAGGATCTTGCAGGGTCATGATCGAGATGCAATCTCGATGTGTGATCATACCAATCGAATGGTAAGGGCGGAAATGAAGGAAGGAGGATCGAGATCGGAATGGAAGATGTGATCGGTGTGAGTTCGTGAAGAGATGTGAAGAGAGATCCGAGATGTGATGCACGTGAAGGTGTGAAGGCGTGACGATGTGAAGGGACGGAGTGGTCACATGATCAGGGAAAGGTAAAGTCATGGCACTCATGCATGCAAGCAAGCAGTCATAGTGCAGGATCGTTACAAGTATCGTACACAATTCATAACAACAAGTCAAATTTTCATAAGGGGAGAAAAGTGAAGTGAAATCGATCTCAGAGAGGCGAAGAGGATGAGGGGCATTAGGGCGATGAGCGTGAAAAGCACGAATAGCATCCTGTGCATTATCGAGGTGAGCCACAGGCTCCCAGGTATGATCGGACTCATCCCAACCCTTCCAATGGACCAAATAGTGGAGAGTCCCATGCAGCAACTTGGAATCAACAATATGATCCACCTTGTATTCCTCGTCACCATCCTCAGTAATGTGGATTGCATCAGAGCGAAGTACAGGTTGCAAAGGGGCCAGCTCCATATAAGGTTTAACATGCCCAACATTGACCACCGGGTGTATCTTCATACAAGAAGGTAACTCCAAACGCACTGCATTTGGCATTACCTCAAGAATCTAATAGGGACCGAGCCAATGCTGGGATAGTTTCGGAGAAGGAAAGGGGAGTCTAAGATGGTCTGTAGATAACCACACTTTAGAGCCCACAACCGGAGTGAAAGAGACAGGGGGATGTGGTCTGGCGGCCATGGTATCCCACGCCGCGGTCAACGCTTGCTGAACTTCTTCATGGGCGACCACACATTCTCCTGCAAAACCAGGTAAAGCATCCGCAAATCCCAATCGAGGGACATAATTCTGAGTAATTGAAAAGGGAGTTTTTCCAGTGGCTGAAAAGACAGAATTATTATGGTGGTATTGGGCCATCGCAATCCAGTTGGGCCAATCATTCTGTTTTTTCGCGATGAACTTCTGTAGATATACGATCAATTCCTGATTGATACACTCGGATTGCCCGTCCATTTGTGGATGATATGCCATGGAGATTTTTTGAGAAATGTGAAGAAGCTGGCAAAGAGAAGAAGTGAAATCGGAAATAAATTGCGTTTCATGGTCAGAAACGATAGAAGATGGAAGACCGTGAATACACCATACAAAGTCCCAGAATAAAATAGCTAGATCTTTTGAAGAGGTCATTTTAGAACAGGGAATGAAGACCACTTCTTTAGAGAAACGGTCCACAATAACACAGACGGCATCTTTGCCTTGAATGCAAGGGAAACCTGTGATGAAATCTATGGAAAGATCTTGCCATGGTTTAACAGCAATTGGCAATGGCAGAGGGGCAACGCCCGACATATGCTGTTTTCCTCGTGCAATTGCACAGACTTGGCAAGATGCTAAATAAGTTTTCACGTCTTTGGTAATACCCAGCCATGTGAACGTGCGTGTGATAAGATGCAATGTACGAGCTTGACCAGCATGTCCGGCTAAAGGAGAATCGTAATATAATGATAAGCATTGGCTTCGTAGTTGTTGTGGGACATAGACTTTGTTGCTAGAGTCCATAAACACATCAGATCGGAAGACAAATGCTGACAGTAATGCATCAGTCATGGAGACTGTGACTTGCTTAACTTCTTCCATGAACGGCGATGAGAGTTGGATATTTAAGTTAAAAACTTTAGCAGGAAGGACGGTTATGTTGGTATTGATTTTTTCTGCAGCATCTCCATAGTCTGGACATCATGACAATGCGTCGGCCCTACCATTTTGAGATCCTGGTTTATACATTATGGTAAAGTTATACTCTAGTAAAATGGCATGCCAGCATGCTTGTCGTGTGGATAAGTCTTGGGGTTTTTTCCAGAACTCCAAATTCTTGTGATCCGTCCAGATGTCGAAGTGAGACAAACCTAGTAAATAATGTCGCCATTCTTGTAACGCTCATATAATAGCGAGCAATTTTTTGTCATAAATAGGGTAATTCCTTTCCTCTTTTGAGAAGGAATGGGAATAGAAAGCACAGGGTCTCCAGAGACCATCTTCACATTGTTGGGAAAGAACTGCTCCGGTTGCTAGATCAGATGTGTCTGTTTCAATATGCATAGGTTTTGAAGGATCTGGAAAAACTAGCAACGGTGCGGTGGTGAAACAATTTTTTAGCATGTCAAATGCATTTTGTTGTGCTTCGGACCATATAAACTCTTGATCCTTCTTCGTCAATGAAGTTAAAGGCTTAGAAATTTCTGCAAAGTCTTGGATGAATCTTCGATAATAATTACATAACTCTAAGAAGGATTGGACATCCTTAAGCCTTCGTGGTGTTGGCCATTCTAGAATTGCATCCACTTTGCCCTTCTGCATTTCTACGCCTTCTTTAGACACTACCATTCCTAAAAAATCCACTTTCTTTTGAGAAAAGTGACATTTGGAAGGTTTGGCATAAAGATCGTTGTTTCTAAGACGTTGTAATACTTCCTGGACAATAGCTTCATGTTCTTCCTTAGTCTTGTTCTTGGTAAAGATGTTTACGTCATCTAGATAGATGAGAACGCAAACCCACATGTCGTTGTAGATGTCGTTCATTATCTGTTGGAAAGTAGCGGGGGAATTAGTCATGTCAAAGTACATGATCAGAGGTTCGTAAGATCCTTCGGGTATAACAAACGCTTCTTTTCACTTGTCTCCCTCCTTGATGCAGACATTGTTATAGCCCCATCATAGATCTAAAGTGGTAAACATATCGGCCCCTTTGAGCTAATCGATAAGAGTTGAGAATAATGGCAATGGGTACGCATTCTTGATGGTACCTTCGTTTAGATAACGATAGTCCATTACCATCCATTTCTTGCCATCTTTTTTTGGTATGAAAAATATGGGGGTGGTTTGCAGAGACTTAGAAGGACAAATGTATCCTTTCTTTAATTCTTTTTGGAGAAAGGTTTGTACTTCTTCTTGTTTGGTTTCGGATAGAGGTATAACATGTCCCTTCTTTGGTATGAAATCTGGCTTTAGATCTATGCCATAATCCCAAGGTTTTCATTCAGGCATATACGTGGATTCTGATTCTGAGAAGACATCGAGGAAGTCATGATACGCAGGGGGTACTGCTTTCTTCAACTCGATTTCTTCTTCTTTAGAAATTGTACAGATAGAAGTGGTTAGAATGCTGTATTGTTGACAGTGAGGAGTACAGTGGGGAAAGGTGATGGTTTTTTGCACCCAGTCAATTTCTGGGTTATGTTGCGATAACCAGTCGTAGCCAATGATAATTTGATGTGTACCTAATGTGGATACCAATGCATCCAACATTTCAGTATGGCCTTGCAAGGTGATGGCTAGTGTGACATAGTATCAGAGGGTTCCTTAATTATTGACAGATCCGTTGGCATTGATAGCTTCTAGAGGTCTGGCTAGTGGTTTCTTTTCTAATTGATATTGTTCGACCACTTTTGAATCAATAAATGTGTTGCATGCTCCTGAATCTAAAAGAGCTTTTAATGCAACTAGACGATCTTGTCCTTGGTACATGAAGTTGATGTTACATGGGATGTTAAACTCTCTGTGATGAGTCAAAGTTTTTTCGTTTTCTGTAGGGGGTTTATAATTTAACGATGCAATGCGAACTGACCTTATAAAGGAATTAAGCACACTATTTTTGTTTTCCGGTGCCACGCTCGTTTGAGATGCCTTTATGGAAATTCCAAAAGCACATTTGATTGCATTGTCCAGTTCTGAACTATCGAAGTCAGAACATTTACTAATGGTAACAGACCTTGGCAATGTAATTGTTCGGCGACCAAAACTACCCCTTTCAGTCTTGGTCGTATTTAATTTAAAGACACCTTAGCAGCCTGTTTTGCTTTTTCTTCAGAGATAATCCTATTCCTCCAGTATGCTTCGGCTTCTTCGGTGGTATATTGTGCCCTCGACGCTGTTATTTGCGGAGACACAACTTGAGCTGCTATAGCAGCCGAGTCTCTCATATTGTAAAGTTGAGCTGTATGCCAGCCGTTGGCATCTGGCTGGGTTGAGAATTCGGTTCCCACCATGTAGTTTTGAACATAATTAGCAGGAGGTAAATAGTTACCCCACTGATCGTAAGTTCCTTGTTGACGAACGGGAAACCTTTTGGGCAATTTGCAATCTCTTGCGATATGCCCTAAACCATTGCAGTTATAACACTGCATGTTTGGGTTCGTCGGATTCTTAGAGGGAAACCTTTGTGCATCCCTATTTATAACGGGTCACGTTTGTTGTGCACCAATATCCATTGGTGCTCCTCTACTGGATTGGGTTCCTACAGCTGTGAATTTGGGATTGGTAGCAGGTGGTCGAGCAGCGGGATTATAAAGTCAGGGGGTGAAGGGAGGTCAAGAGAACAACGTAGGGTTTGGTCGTTGGAACGTTTGCATGGGACGGAAGGAGGCAAAACTTCCTCTTTCCTCTTTTTCTTTTTCGAAGGCTAGACCGACCTTTTTTACCAGTTCTCTAAACTCTTCGTACGATGCGTCAGAGTCTTGTAAATTGACTTAATGGTAAATGGGACGATCCACCAATCATTTGAGAAGAGTCAAGGCATGATCGTCCAAGATCTCCGCTTCCTTGGCTAGTAGTTCAAAACAACTTAACCATTCAAAGGTGTTACGGCCTCCTTGCATAAGTCGCTTCAGTTTGGACAGTTGTTCATGGGCCAGCGAGTTGATTTGGAAGTAATGGTTAAATTCTTTTTTTAACCCTTTCATCATTGGCCATGCAAGGTCTCCTTGGGGAAATCCTATTAGCTCTTTTCCATCCTTGTCCAACCTGGGCTTCTTTTCCAGTTCTTTATATTCTTCTAATTTTAAGCGGGCGAATAGCTGCACTTTGGTTCCCTCGAGCCTAGAGAGTACTGTAACGACTCGGAGTTTATCCGAGTTCCAAGTTTGCATGCTCTGCCATAGGTCAATCTTCGTCATCCACAACTTGTAAGTGTCTCTCTTTCCATCCTAGTTTCCCGGGTCGGCGATTTTCTTAGTGATATCTTTGCTAGTTGATGTTTGATTCATTTGGGCAGTGATTGCCATGAGTTGTGAGAGAATATCGGCGAACTGTTGCTCAAGCGACATTTTGGGTGGTGGTTCAGGGTCTTGATAGAATGATTGCTCAAGTTCTACTACTGGTGGAGTAGGGGAATCGGAATGATCTTGATCATATCCTTCGAAATCTCGGAACTGGGAGAAAGATGTGATGATTGCTTAACAAGATCGCCTAGACCTATCTTTCAAGGTCTACTTGATCTGAGGTATGTTACAGTTACGTAGTTGATATGATTTACGCGATGGGTAACACTTCTTTGCCTTAAGAGTTTCGATCCGGTGTCACAGTCTATCCTTCTTCTCTTTTAAGGCCTTGACTGCTGACAACTGAATCTCGAGATCAATGAGCGTATCAGAGAGTCTCGCTTGTTCTCTTTCTACAAAAAATGTAAAGGCTGCTTGCCTAAAACGTGTACCTTGTGCCCAACGAATCCACTCGTTGTGGTTGCTAGGTTCTTCTAAGCAGAGATGCTTAATCTGTTCCTTGTCTGCAGGGTGAAGGTCTTCATCGCTACCTAGATAGTCTTCGATTTCTGAGGTAGCACGATGCGGGTACTGCAATGGAGGTGGAGAAGGAAGTCGACGATCTAAAAGATCCGGATATCTCTCTAGTAACTCCCAACCCGTTTGCTGAGCTGGGTGATCATTGGGGTCGTTTGAGAAAGGTCGATTTCCCAAAAAGTCTGGGAACAGAGACGGTGGGTGCGGTGTTGGGGTATGGACCCTAAGGTCGGGATCTTGGAAGAATAACGGAGAAGTACGACGTTCGGAGTTCACTAGATCAAGACGAGACCAGGCAAGGTAAATAGCCTAATCCAAGTGTTATAATGCTGAGAACTATACTGATATCAACCCTTGAGTGGTCTTGGTACAATGGTTCGATGGTTCGATGGTGAAAGATGAAGTAGAGGGCAATCCCTAGGTCTCACTTCCTACTAGAGGATGAGTAACCAAATGGATTAGGCTGAGGGACGACAGCCAAAGACAGTCCCTTTATATACTATACAGAGTATGCACAGACCAAGTGATGTCATAGATAAGGTGTGAAAAGGAAACACACCTCATGTCCATCAAATGGAAGAGAAGATGATGGAGATGAAAAGAAGAGAAGAGAAGCAGACGGAAATTGTTACGACCAAGCCCGGATAGGGCCTTGGCCGTAGAACCTTAAGTACCTCTCGTAGGTATTGAGGGACGCCGGGACGAAGGGAGGGCCAACTGGCCTATCGAGGGGAGCCCGCTAGGGGCTATCAGCGAGTGGAAGGCTAGCCTACTGGGTTAGCCTGG
>JBBPJS010001548.1:0-10460 GCA_038088835.1 Singerocomus rubriflavus
TGTAGGATGGAAGATCGATCACAAGATGTGACTGATCAGAGAAGGGATCGTGGCAGAGATCCATCTAGGATCTTGCAGGGTCGTGATCGAGATGCAATCTCGATGAGTGATCGTACCGATCGAAGGGTAAGGGCGGAAATGAGAAAGGGGAGGTGATCGGGAATGGAAGATGTGATCGGTGATGTCGTGAAAGGGGTGAAGAGGTGAAGACCGAGGATGTGATACACGTGAAGGGTTAAGGCGTGATAATGTGAAGGGACGATGTGGTCACGTGATCAGGGAGAGTCATGAGGTCGTGAGAAGTACTCGTGCAATGCAAGCATGCAGTCATAGTACTAAGTATCGTACACAATTCGTAACACATGGTAGGCCAAGCTAGATCTCCTTGTGAGAACCCAACGAGTTCCTTTCCATCTTTATCCAGTCGGGGTTTCTTTTCTAGCTCTTCATATTCTTCTAACTTTAATCTGGCAAAGAGTTGTGCCTTGGTTCCCTCTAATCTAGATAGCACTGCGACGACACAGAGCTTGTCCGTATTCCAAGTTTGCATGGATTGCCAGAGGTCAATCTTAGTCATCCATAATTTGTACGAATCACGTTTACCGTCCCAGTTTCCCGGATCAGCTATCTTTTTTGTGACGTCTTTAGTAGTGCTATTTTGATTCATCTGGGCCGTAATGGCCGTGAGTTGAGCAAGGATATTGACGAGCTGTTGTTCGGCCGACATTGCTGGAGGAGATGGTGCAGCAAAGTCTTGGTAGATGGATTGTTCGAGTTCTTGTGCCGGCGGAGTAGGGGACTCAGAATCATCCTGATCGTATCCTTCGAAGTCACGGAATTGAGAAAAGGAAGACATTGTTATTGCTTGGTAAAAGATCTCCTAAGCCTATCTTTCAAGGCTTACTTGATTCTAGGTACGTTACGGTTACAAAGCTGGTAGGATTTATGAGACGGGTACTTCTTTTTGGCCTTGAGTGTCTCAAGACGGTGCCTTATCCTTTCCTTCTTGTTCTTTAAGGCTTTAACCACTGAGATCTGAATCTCAAGATCAATAATAGTATCTGAAAGACATGCTTTTTCTCTTTCCACAAAGAACGTATACGCTGCCTGTCTAAACCTTGTTCCTTGTGCCCACCTTACCCAATCGTGGTGAGCCGCAGGTTCTTCTAGACGTAAACGATCTATCTGGGCTTTGTCAGCCGGATGAATAAATTCTTCGCTACCGAGATAATCTTCAATCTCCGACGTAGCACGACGAGTTCGGGGGTACTGGAGTTTGGGAGTCGGGGGTCGTTGAGCGAATTGGTGGTCTAACAAATTAGGAACTCTATCAAGGAGCTCCCAACCTGTTTGCTGAGCAGGGTGGTTGTTTGGGTCAGTGCCAAAGGCAGCGTCCCAATAAAACCATGGTGACGGAGGGCTCGGAGTTGGAGAGCGGACCTGAAGGTCAGGATCTTGAAAGAAAAGTGGGGAAGTACAACGCTGAGAGTTCACTAGATCGAAATAAGACCAGGCAAGGTAAGAAGCCTAATCCAAGTGTTATGAATATTGAAACTATACTAATTGATACGATCTCTTGAGTGGTCGTTGAAACTGAATTCAATGGTGCGATAGGAAAAGTAGAAGATAGAGAGTAACCCTTAGGTCTCACTTCCAACTAGTGGACGATTAACCAAGTGGATTAGGCTGAGGGACGACAGCCAAAGATAGTCCCTTTATATACTACAGGTATGCGTGCACAGACCAAGTGATGTCATAGATAAGGTGTGAAAAGGAAGCACACCTCATGGCCATCAAATGGAAGAGAAGGAGCGGAGATTAAGAAAAGAAGAGAAGCAAGATGGAAATGAAAAGAAGTCTCTCACGAGACAGAAATGAAAGATAAGAGCCTGGACCTCAACATGAGGTTACCTGCAGGCATTACATCATTGATGACGTCACTGGTCTAGACTGAAGTCACATGACCTAGTCATGTGATGCTAGAAGATAAGATAAGATAAAAGGAAAAGAGAAAATCGTACAAGTTCGGAATGTAATTCGTAACAACCAGTCTATCCAGTCATTAGGGAGAGCAGGTTTGGAAAGAACAAGATTATGGATCTGGACTAGATCTTCAGGATTTACTTAATCTTTATAGTCCAAGTAGTTGTATAGACCAAATGGAATGAGCAAAGGGTCTTAGGAAAGGATTTAGTAAGGACCCCAAATCTGGGGGTTGTGAGCTGGGAGATTGGCATAGAGACCAGCAATAGTGCATTAATCATGTTCTTCATCTAACAAGGGGTACTGGGTGTAAAGGCCTAGCTTAATGTTTTTAACAATTAGGTGATCATTGGGATCAATGGAGTGGCTGCAAAAGTAAGGAGGATACTGTAAAGAAGGAGTATATGACACTAATCCTGCAAGATCAGACATGTAAGCAAGTCTAATTCAAGTGTTGAACCACCTAGTGAAACACTATACTTCTTAAATAACAGTCGTAACTTGAGCTAGTGATGCAGACACCATGCAGAGTCTTGCCACAAAGTCCACACAGACACAAAGATAGAATGGTAGTAAAGGGTAAGAGGAGTAATATCCTTAAGATCTCAACCTACTAGGAGATGAATAACCAAGTGGATTAGACTGAGGGGAATTAGTCAAATACACTCCATATTTATACTACAAGAGAATGTGCACAGACCAGGTGACATCATAGATAAGATGATAGCAAAAATAGAAAGAAGAAGTGGAAATGAACACCTTAAGGCAAGCATGAGGCATCAGAATGGAAGAGAAGGAAAGAAGCAATGGAAATGAAAAGAAGGCTTCTTTCATAAAATGGAAATTAAAGAGGCTATGCCTATGAGGCAGCCTGCAGGCATAACATCATTGGTCTAGGCCTGATCATGTGATCAGTCATGTGACCTGTGACCTGACCTAGTCATGTTATGAAGATAAGATAAAGAAAAGATTAGATCAAGAGATTAGATAAAGAAAAAGTGAAAAAATGTAAAGGGAATATATGATGTTATAACACTATACAAATGCAGATGGCAGTATGGCAAAAGATCAGAAGGCCATTTCAGACTATGCCTTTCTTATCAATAAAGAGGCTGTCTCATGAGCATTGGAGAAACAAGAAATAGTGTCATTGTCTACCACAGAAAGTGAGTATGTTGCTGCTACTCACATGATGAAAGAAGCCCTATGGCTACATTTCCTTATGTGAGAAATCCTTGCTTATATTGAGTGACCTAGCAAAAGACTATACTTCTTAAACAACAACAGCTGGGGCTTGATATACAGATACCATGCAGAGTTTTGCCACACAGACCACACAGATAACCACACAGAGGTAAATGAGAAATGGTGAAGGATAAGGTGTAGAGTAGTATCCTTAGGTCTTAACCTACTAGGAGGCAAGTAACCAAATGGATTAAACTGAGGGGCATCAGTTAAAAATTGACCCCATATTTATACTACTCTACTATATGCATGGATCAGGTGACATTATAGATAAAGTGTGAAAAAGAAGTAACAGAGATTAATACCTCAAGGTAAGCATAAGGCATCAAAATTGAAGAGAAGGAAAGAAGCAACAGAAATAAAAAAAAGGCTTCTTTTATAAATGGAGATTAAACAGGCAATATATATAAGGCAGCCATGAGGCATAACATCATTGATCTAGGTCTAATCATGTGATCAGTCATGTGACCTGTCACCTGACCTAGTCATGTGATGATATGATATGATATGATAAGATCAAAAGATAAGATAAAGAAAAAAGTGAAAAAGTGTTCAAGGAAGTGTACAAGTTTATAACACTTCCCCCCCCCCTCAAAACTTGTATTCCAGATGAGTTGGAGAATTCTGAATCACTGTGAAATTTTCATATGGCAAGAATAGATTCACAAAAGCAACACCATAAAGATTAAGACACTGAGGGGCAGCAGGGTTGTTCTGATAAAATTTTTTGATAGCATCTTGTATATTGGAAAGGTAAGAAACTGGTTCCCAAATATGATTAGATTTGTCCCATCCCTTCCAATAAACAAAATATTGCAGCTTTCTCTGGTATTGTTATGACATTGCATCACACCTTGTACTTTGTGTTAGCAAGTGTGTATATGACTACACACTGCATACTTTGTATTAGTGCATGAGTATGACTTCTCTTCTTAGTGCATGGATTGCACTTCATGACTTATGACTTTTCCTAATCATGTGACTACTCCATTCCCTCTTCACCTCATTACTCCATTACTATAATCACATCTTAACCTCTCTTCCTTTCTCTCACAACTATCACAACCACCTAACCAATCATCTTAGATTCTTCCACACCCTCAAGGCTACCATGCCTTTCTCATCTCTGCCTTACTACTTGATTGATACAATCATCTCTTTCAATCTTTCACATCTTGTGATCAATCTTCCATTCTATGATATGCACTATATTCATCTTAGCTCTTCCATTTCTTCCTAAATAAATACCTAACCTTTACATCATAAACTCTTATCTGATATCTTATCTACCAGTAGCATTAATTACACTATACTCTAGACCCAAGTCACAGCATGGTCTGTGCACTCTCATGTAATGTATATAAGGGGTTGTGCAAGGGCTATTGTCCCCCAGCCAAATCCACTTGTTCACCTCTCCCACTCTGCCTGTAAAGGTGGCCTGGTGATGTTTAAGGAACAGCAAGTAACAGGGTAGCTATTTGCTCACCCAGTCTTTGGACTGCCTAGAAATGAGGCATTGCCTGGATGTGGTCTCACTTATCCTCCTCCCCTCTATTTATCTCTGTGTGGTTATGCAAGCTCAAGACATGGTCAAGACAAGTCACAGTCAAGACAACTTGAAGCCAACATTCTTTGTGAAAACTTCTATACTTTGTGGAAAATCCTACATAATACAAGATGTTATTGCAATGCTTTAGTGGATGTTATACCTGTGGGTTGCATAGGTATACACTGCTGGCTTCCCTTATTATATTAACAGTTGTTATTTATAGTTGTTTCTTCTTGGCTGTGGCCTTGGAGATGATTTTATTGAATGCTGTGTGGAATGCCCCAAGATGGGGTGGCACCCTTGACCAGCTTTCAAGGGTGGCAACCTGGAAATAGCCATGCAATTACCCAAGAGCTGATATCCTCACCTCAAGACTCATCTATGATTATGCCATACTCATAGGATATGGTATTAGAAGGATGTGCACCAGCTGCAATAGTGCTTGGTGATACTAACAATGCAAGAGTTCATTAAGGTGCTAATGATCACCCTTTCCTCACTATTCAATTCCCTTCTGCTATTTAGCATTTCATCTTTTCATGACTGCTTTAGAACTCTATTGATGATGCCAGATTGCCTGACAGATTATGGTGATAGAAAATAGGCAGGGTTGTACAGTGTTTCTCTGGTTGCTCAACACTTGGATTTGGCTAATTACCATCCCACAATCTGAAAAGGCCACTACCACTTAAATATCCTTTATTCAGAAATCATAGCTGTAAAGCCCATACTTCCTAAAGCATGTCTAGGCAATCTCAACAATATACCTGCATACACCTTTGCATCCCCACTGACTCATGTTGATGCTTGTGATGTCATTCAACAGCATGGCTGCAGAGCCATTAGAATACTTCTGTTAAGCCTTAGCTTCAGAACTGTGATTATAGAAACTTAGAGTGTGTTCTGCTACTTAAATGGCTTAACTGCATCTACTATTCTCATTCTCTATCTTAAATACCCTTTGATAAAGCCCTTCATACTCTCTTAACATTATTCTCTCATCAATGATCTCTTTGTGTCTCAGAATAACTAGCTTGATTGAAAAAGCTTAGAAAAAAATTGGTTCAAATTGAAAATGCCTTGATGAAGCTGTGGTACTATATGTTAGCTGCAGTGGAATCATGAAACTGAGCTTCAAAAGAGGAGGTGAACCTTTCAGATGCTTTGCTTTGCACAAGTCAAGTCAAGTACTCTGAGACCTAGATAAAGAAGAATAGAATCAAATAGAGGTTAGTAAAAGCACCCTTATGTTGATCCAGTAACAGGTATAAACCATGTCTTTTGAGATGAACTGGTCAAGTTAGACAGTTGCATGCTGTACTTTGGGTTGGCTACAAAAAAGCTTGTGTTACCATTCAAGAACTTCTTTCATTATACTTTAAAAGAATCTCCTTCAACTGCCAAGGAGTCATACAAAAATAAAAGATGCTCAGCTCTAATTGTAAAACATAGAGTGCTTAATTCCTTGGTCAAGTAAAGTCACTAACAATTGAAGATTCTGGTCACAAGAGTAAAGTCTACCACCTCATAATTCTTCCTTTTAACAACATCTACTCTCTTTTCAATATCTGATACTTTCTCATTATAGTTCCATGACAACATCTTATTCTGACTCTATCTGGCTATTCACTGTATAGATGGTTGAGGCTCTTCCTTTACAGCTATGTCCTAACATGATGTAAAACTAATCACAAGCAAGAATGAAGAAGATGTGAAATGAAAAGTCTTAGAGCCTTTGGATTCAAAGATGATGAAGCCATTCATGTAGTTAGACAAGATGGAAACTTCCAACAAGTAAAAACACCTATGGGAAGCCCTACTTTGTGTTATGGGTGGAATAAAAAAACATAGCTCTGAAAGGATCTTGGAAAAAGAAGTGGAAATTGCATTGCCCTATTAGAATGGATAGTCAACCATGAAAATGAAGATACTCAATAGATAATCCTTTCTTTCCTTCTTTGTTATCACTTAATCTGCACAAAGTCTAAATGTGGAACTCAAAGTCAAGATCATGCCCTCCATGCTAGTAGTATCAAGACCAAAAGATGTTTGAAGAAATGTTAAATCTTTCCATTGGCATCTGCCTTTGTAAAGTTCTTGAAATGAACAGAAACTTATCCAGATTCTGAACATAATCAAAAACTGTTTACCCTTTAGTCCCTAGCCATGGACAGAAACTGGAACAAACAATTCACATAGTCTATAAACATGAAGGTCTTATTCAAGGCACTATATTCTAATCATTTGGCATATGGTTATTTAGTTAAAAAGACTTGAGGCCTACAAAGGAAAAAAGGAATGTGTCAAAATGAAGATGTGACTTGAGGAGTCATTAAACACCTTTCAGTGGTCATAACAAGATGATTATTAGATTCTCAGGTATAATCAGAAACTACCTAATTCAATCTGAGAATGTCTTTAAACTTCTCCAACAATGCATATAGTCAGTAAACATGCAAGTCAAGTTCAAGGTCTACAAAGTAATTCAAAGATCAAGAATATAATATGTCTTGAAGCAGACATTAAAAACTTTCTGGTGATGGTTCACTCCATGATCATTAGTTCTAACTGGTGGAATAGAAACCTAGTCAACATTTGGCACAGTTGTAAAATGTCATAGTTCCCAAGATAAACAGAAACTTGTTTGGTTTTGAATAAGATTTGAAAAGGTTTATTTTTTCTTTTAGATTTTTTCTGTTTCTTTCAGAAAGATTGAATATCAAGAATAGGATTGAAGCCCTAATATCCTTTGATAGAGGGAATTGTCACTGGCTATCAAAGCTTTCAACTACTCAAAAAAGAAGATCTGTTCCTTGTTATGTTCTCAACTTCCTTTCTTTTCTCTTTCACCTATATATTTTCACAATGTTATAAAAAGATAAAAAGAAAATACAAAAGCATAAAAAAAGATAAAAGATCTCAGCTTAAATATGAGAATAAACATGTTTTTGTTAAAAACTGATTGCAGAGATAACTTCAAAGCTTTCCATGTAGTCTGCAATGACTCTAATCTATCTAGTCCAATATGATGATAAACTGCCTAGAGTCCAAAAAGACTATAAACTATCTTCTGCACAAGTTGGCATGGTCAAGTATCCAGCAGTATCCTCTGCCACCACTCAGTGCTTTTTCTAGGTCTTTGGTATTTCTCTAAAGCATATTCAAGAAATCACCATTTTTTCTTTTGTCTATAGATTAAGAGAAAAGTATTTTCAAGATGAAGCAAGATAAGAAGAAGTTATTTCAGTCATCATTGCTATGAGACTCTCTTCAAGTCAAGCCTAATCAAGAAAAGAAAAGTACCCTGCATCTTCACACTTTCTAGAAGCCATCTTGCTCTTTCCTTCTTAAACAGACTGTTGAAGCTCAAAAGGAAGTAGTAACCAGTCAAATGGTTGTTATGACATGCATATCACCACTTGTACTTTGTGTCATCGAATGTGTGCACAACTACTCCTGGTGTACTTTGTGTTAGCACTGGGCACGACCACTTGACGATCACATGACCTTCGGGTCACATGACTTCCCTTTCCCTGATCACGTGACTACTCCGTCCCTTCACATCATCATGCCTTCACCCATTACGTGTATCACATCTTCACACTTTTCACTCCTTCATAATTGTCATGAACTCACACCGATCATCTTAGATCTCTCCACATCCTCAAGGCTACCATGCCTTCCTCATATCCGCCCTTACCTTTCAATTGGTATGATCTCTTATCGAGATTCCCATCTCAATCACGACCCTGCAGGATCTTGATGATCTCTGTCACGATCCCCATTCTGATCTTTCACATCTTGTGATTGATCTTCCATTTACATTACTCCCTGCAACTTCATCTCCACTTCTTCCATTCTGATAGATGAGTTGCCTAACCTTTCCCTCAGGAACTCTTACCCTTTACTATATAGCCAATAGCATTAATAGCGTATACCCTAGATAGTCAGACACAGCTTGGTCTGTGCACTCTCATGTACCGTATATAAGGGGTTGTGCAAGGGCTGTTATCCCCCAGCCAAATCCACTTGTTCACCTCTCCTACTCTGCCTGCAAAGGTGGCCTAGTGATGTTTAAGGAACAACAAGTAACAAGGTAGCTATTTGCCCACCCAGTCTTCAGACTGCCTGGGAGTGAGGCATTGCCTGGATGCAGTCTCATCATCATCCTCTCCTTTTTTCTCTGTACTGTGTGGTCATGCAAGCTCGAGCCATGGTCAAGATGATGTCATGGTCAAGACACCTCGTAGCAACATTCTTTGAAGTATCATCCTATCTTTGTGAAGGACACTAACCCAATATAGTAAACCCATGTGATGCAAGGCCTTATTGCAAGGACCTACGGATGTCATACCTGCGGGTTGCATAGGCGTATGCTGCTGGCTTCCCTTATCATATTCACAATAGTATTTATAGATGTTCCTCCTGGCCTGCGGGCTTGGGGATGATCTTGTTGGATGCTGTGTGGTACATCCCAAGATGGGGTGGCACCCCTGACCAGCTTTCAAGGTTGGCAACCTAGAGATAGCCATGCGATCACCCAAGACCCAGACTCCTCACCCCAAGGGTCATACATGATTATGCCAGTCTCTTAGATGCTGGTATTAGAAGGATGTGAGCACAGTGTAATAGTCCATTGCTATACTGATGATGTAATAGTTTGTTAAGGTGTTGAAGATCACCCTTTCCTTACTCCCGATCCCCTCTCTGCTGTTCAGCATTCTTTTCTCTGGACTTTCTCTAGGATTCAGTTGTTGATGCCAGATCACCTGACAGGTTATGGTGATAGAAGATAGGCAGGGTTGTGTATAGTGTTTCTCTGGTCGCTCAACATGTGATCAACATGAAGGGTCAGGGGCATGATAATGTGAAGGAATGGAGTGGTCATGTGATCAGGGATGATGTAATCATGGCACTTGTGCAACACAAGTGTGCAGTCATAGTGCAAGGTTGTAGTGTATCATACACAAATTTGTAACAAACCATTGGACCTTGAAAAGAACTTTCACATTTAGAGACTGTGCAAATTGTCTATGACAGTTTCTATACTTGTCCAGGTACTGGAGGTAGATGTTTTTAAATCATGTCTAGGATTAAATAAGTTTCTGATTGTTTCAAGATCTTTACAGAGACAATAGTCAATGAAACAGTTTAATGTCATGTTGGATATCTCTTGACTTTGATAACTTAATACCTTGGCCTTGAGTTGCATGTTTGAGTTTTGTGTACATTAAATGTTAACCAGAGAAGGAAAACTCAAATAGATCTTTGAAATAAATTTCTTCATTGTGATTTGACTTATCCATACTAGTGGGGTGCCTAGATATTTGATATTTTCATCCACAATCTTTCAGAGCTATGGTTCTTGATTTCTGTCAAGTTTGTATCCTCTATATCAAAGTCTGACCAGAGTTGTGAAGTTCTAAGGGGGTTAGTGACAGGGGTGGACTGAAAGTTCTAATGGGGGAATAAAGTAATAGAGGGACTTAATGAGAATGTTGGCATAGGACTTATGTGTTGCACTCTTGTATAGGCCTGTGTCCTTGGATTTCGGAGGACATAGGAGCAGAGGTCTGAAGTGGAGGTGGAGTAGGAGGTGTAGAAGTTGAGAGGGGATCAAACAAGGACAGAAGGTGTAACTTAGTTGATATTCATACTAAGAAGACATACAGGGAGTGCAACT
>JBBPJS010001549.1:0-10451 GCA_038088835.1 Singerocomus rubriflavus
ACCATATGAATGCCTAACCTTTTACTCATGGACTATACCCTTTACCCTACTAGTCTATAGCATTAATAGCTTATACCCTAGACCCAGTCATAGCTTGGTCTGTGCACATTCATGTAACCATATATAAAGGGGTTGTGCAAGAGGCTGAATCCCCCAGCCTAATCCACTTGTTTGTCTCCTCTTCTACTCTGCCTAGTAAGGTGGCCTAGTGATGAGTTCCACTATGACAAGTAGTAAAGCTATACACCTACCAGTTCTTCATTGAACTCCTAGAAGTGAGGCTTAGGATGAAGCTAATCCTTATCCCCTACCCCCATCGCATTGTTTCTCACACTGTACCACTGTCCAAACCATACAAGATCTAGCAAGCAAGCTCATGCCCCGTTAAGCATTGATCCCAGAACCTTAAAGCATGGAAAACATTCATTGGAAGATATATTAGTATCTTTAACACTCAAACCCACATGATAGTACAGGCTACCACCATTCAGCCTTACAAGATGTTATACCTGCGGGTCATAGAGGCTACATTGCCATTGACCCTTATTATATTAACAAACCATTATCGTAACAGTATGATTATGCCCTTGAGTAGTATTGTACTCTCACAGGAAGACAGCGGAGGTTTACTGAACTGACTCCCTGTATACAGTGACAATGCTTCATTCTCAAGGATAGCAACCTGATAACAGCTACGCAATTACCCAAGGCTCGGAACCCTTGCCCCAAGAGCCGACTATGATTATGCCTAGTACATTAGGTCTAGATATTAGAAGGAAGCCAGAATCTAGTTGCAAGAGTACTACAGTTATAAAGGACTTGTAAGAGTAGTCCTGGAGTTCATCATAGAAGACATCCATCTCAGTCCTCTCCTTTATCTATTCCCCCATTCCCTGCTGTTTAGCACCCTATGATCCCCAATATCTATGGTTATTGCCCCATATCATTCTCTGGTCATCTGCCAGGTTAGGTTGGTTAGTTGGCAGTGTAGCGTAACTCTTTGGTTCCACAACAGAAGTTGTCTTCACACCATGTGCAAAGATCATTTCTTCTCTTCAATTAGCTAAGTTATTTCAAAATCATGTGTGGTGTTTACATGGACTCCCATTCTCTATCATTTCTAATCAAGGACCACAATTCATTTCTGCATTTACCACAAATCTTTGTCAAATGCTAGGCATTTCTCAAAATATATCTACCACTTATCATCATCAAACCAATGGTCAATCTGAACATGTCAATCAAGAATTGCTTGCATACTTGTATTCTTTTGTTGCCAAAAAATAGGAATGCTGGCTTGACTAAATCAAGTTAGCTCAGTTTCATCATAATAATTCCTTATCCTCACCAATCAAAGCTACTCCCTTTTCTATTACCTGCAACTATGCACCACAACTAGGATTTGAAATAGCTGGTAGTGGGTTCAGATTGGAATGTGCTAAAGCACATGCAGAAATCAAAAAAGCATTAGAAGAAACTAGAAGCAAAATGGCTTTGCAACCACATTCTCCTGTTACCTTTGTGCCAACAATCAGCCAACAAGTTTGGCTTTCTACTGATCACCTCACTCTTCCCTATTCTGCCTGTAAATTAACTCAGAAATGGTTGGGCCCATATAAAATCCTTGAGGTCTTGTCAAATGCTTTGTATTTGGACTTGCCAAAATGACTTCAGATTCATCCAGTCATCAACATTTCTCAAGTCAAACCCTTCACTGACACTTTATCTGGCCAGCCAGTACTGTGCCCCGATCCTATTATTATCACTAAAAAAGGGGATGAAGAATACAAGGTTGATCATATTTTGGCCTCTTGAATGCATAATGATACCCTTCAATATCTGATATATTGGAAGGGTTGGGATTCTTCAGATAATACCTGGGAACCTGTTTCACATTTGCAGAATGTGCCTGCAGCAATTGCTGCTTTTCACCAATTAAATCCATCAGCTCCTTGATGTATCCATCTTCAGAATGTGGACTTTGCATCTCTTTTTAATGCTTATGAGAATTTTACAGTGATCTCTGATGCTCTGACTCGCCTGGAATACAAGTCTTGAGGGGGAGAAAGTGTTATACATTGTATGCTTTTCTTAACTTTTTCTTTTTCTTTTATCTTATCTTATCACATCACATGACCAAGTATCATGACTTGTCACCTGACTGATCACATGATCAGGTCTAGACTATGATGTCATGATGACATCATGCATGCAGGCTACCTCATGGGCATTGCCTCTTTTATTTCCATATCTCCTCTTCTTCTCTTCCATTCTGATGCCTCATATTGACCTTGAGGTATTCATCTCTGTTGCTTCTTTCTATTTTTGTTATCTTCTTATATATGATGTCACCTGGTCTGTGCACATCCTACTGTAGTATAAATATGGGGTTAACTTTCAACTGATGCCCTTTAATCTAATCCATTTGGTTACTTGCCTTCTAGTAGGTTAAGATCTAAGGATACTACTCCTCCATCCCACTTCTACCATTACCTCTCTGTGTGTGTGCCTGTGTGGCTTTTGTGGCAAGACCCTGCACAGTGCCTGCAAAACTGCTAGTCTTTGTGACTATCCATTAAGAAGTATAGTATTTCACTAGGTGGCTCAACACTTTCCTACTATTCAATTCCCCTCTTGTGCTGTTCTAGCAACTCTCCTTTCTGTTCAAGGTTTTGCCCTGTAGAAGATGATGCCAGATCACCCAATGGGTTAGTGGTTGAGGATTAGGCAGTGTAGATCTCTGTGAATCAACACATTTGAGGAGCACTAAAGCATAGTCATCTGCTACTTCAGCTTCATCTGCCAACATTTTAAATCTGGACAACCATTCAAAGGTGTTTTGTTTATTTTATGCAAAACATTCTAATTTTGTGAGAAACTCATGTGCCAACAAGTCAATGTGGAAGTAATATGCTATGTGAGCTTTGAGACCTTTCCAATTTGGCCATGCTGTATCACCTTTTCTATGTGCAGTAGGGTTTTTGTGTTCATCTAGAATATATTCCTTTTCTCCTTGCATGCAATCTTTGATTTCAAAACAAGTGAAGAAAAAAGCATTAGTTTCTTCAAATTGAGAAAGAACAGTAATGCAGCAGAATTTGTTGAAACCTCATTGCTGCATTTCTTGCCAGACTTGTACCTTAGTAAGCCATAGTCTGAGTGTCTCACATTTTCTGTTTCAGTTTCCTAAGTCAGTGATTTTCTTGATCACATCCTTTTGGTATGACTGAGTATTTAAATTAAGGGTTAATTGAACAAGATGGTTCAACACTTCTGCAAGCTGTTGTTGCATAGTAGACATGTTAGGATTTGAAGAAGAAAAAGAAGAATAGTGTGAAGTTGTATCATTAGATGGTGGAGATTCTTTGTTGTCTAAACAATAAGAAGCAAAGGGGTCAAAATGCATATTAAAAAAATATTCTAGGCTACAGAGCTTAGAAACCTAAGTGTATATCTGCAAGAATAAAGATTAAACCTTTTCTTTGCCTTAAGAAGAGCTATCTTCTTCTTTGCATTAATCTTCTTCTTTCTTAACTTTTTTACTTATTCTTTTGTCTTTTCTAAATCTTCTAAAACCTGATCAAGTTTTTCCTCATATTTTTGTGTAAAAAACTTAAGAGTGATAGGAAAAAAGTGCTTAGATAAGCACCAATCAATCCACTAATTATGAATAGTAAAGGTAAAGAGAAAAAGAGAATGAATGAGTATGAGATCTTGTTGAGTTATATTATCTTTGTAGTTAAGATAGTCATATAACCTAAAAGGAATGGGTGAGGGATCATGAGAAAGAATATGGAATTCACCCCACTAAGTGGGATTATGGGCTGGGAGGTTGGTGTAAGACCTCACAAAATATGACCAACATATTTCTTATTAAAAAGAGGGTATTGAGCATATAAGCCAAGCTCAACATCTTTCTGGATTGGATGGTCATTGGGATTAATGGAGCAGCTATGAGAAGAAGGGTATTGCAGTGACAAAAAAGTGGTCACTAAATCAACACAAGACTGAGCATGTTAATAAGTCTAATCCAAGTGATATGTGATCTAGCAAAACACTATACTTTTTAAGCAACAGCAAGAGCTTGATGATATGCAGACACCACGCAGGGTTTTGCCACAGAACACACACAGATATACACACAGAGAAGTAATGGTAGAAGAGTAGTGGAGAAGTAGTATCCTTAGGTCTTAACCTACTAGGAGGCAAGTAATCAAATGAATTAGACTAAAGAGCATTAGTCAAAAGTAGTCCCCATATTTATACTATAGTAGGATGTGCACAAACCAGGTGACATTATAGATAAGGTGGGAGAAAGAAGAGACAGAAATTAAGAACACAAGGTAAACATGAGGCTATCAAATAGAAGAGAAGGATGAAAATAAAAAGAAGGCTTTTCTAAAATGAAATCTTAGTGGAAATGAAAGAGGCTATGCCCATGAGGCAGCCTTAAGGCATGACATCATCATAACATCATAGTCTAGACCTGATCATGTGATTGGTCAGGTGACAAGTCTCAAGACTTGATTATGTAATACATGATAAGATAAGATCAAAGAATTAAAAGAAAAGAAAAGTGTAAGTTTAGCATATGATGCATAACAATCTCTATCTTTAAATTTTGAAGGATAAACTACTGAAAATCATTCAATATCATGATTCTAATCCTTTTAATATTATTTTTTAGTAAAATAATGGTTCTAAGCACATATACAAAAAGATTAATGAATGGTTAGATAAGCAGGATTTCAGAACTATAGTATGACCTGCATAGTCTCCTGACTTAAACTCCATTGAACATCTCTAATGGTATTTCAAAAAAAGGCAAATTCTTTGCAACAGCATAAAAAAGTTATAGAATTGAATTTAAATGGAGTGAGAGAGGATATTAGTTGCAGAGTATTAGAAATTAATTGAGAGCATGCCTAAAAGGGTCTATGCAGTCTTCTAGGCAAAAGAAGGCCATGTTAAGTACTAATAATATGTCTCAAATAAAAAGTACAAAAACTGGCCCAATAAGGTATCTATTTTATAACTTGGCAGCATGTGATTGAAATCATGTGACATATAAAGCAATGTTGTAGCCAATGGTCCATACTATAATTCTTTCATATAATCATAGTATTCATCATACACTAGATTGGAGTCAAATATTGGGCTGATTTTTGAAGTCACTATAACTCTATGTTATATCCCACATTTTTAAGTCAACTCTGATACCTCTGTACCAACTCCATTACATCTCCAGTCTATTCTCCTCCATTTCCTCCTATACTTACTCTACTTTAGACTTGTACTTAGTAATTCCTTTTGACTCTGTTCTCTTACATTCTCATACATTACTTATATCTTACATTCCATTTCTTGCTTAGTTGAAACTCTGATACTGATGCTCACTTAGAAGCACAGCTTCAAGGCTACACTCTGGCATAGTTTTACTTCTGACCCCTTTAATACATAGTATAACCCAACTCTAAACTTAGTCATTTGAGTCCCTCCATATATAAACTCTGTAAATACCTCTTGTATACCTTAGTCTGAAATCAGCATAACCTAACATTCTTTCCATTTGTTCCCTTAGTCATTGATTAACTCATTTGTCTTTCCTTCAACCTTCAACTCTATAAATTTGAAACACTAAATTCTTTGCAAGAGTACATTATATAAAGTAAAGCCAAGTCTCATCTAACTCTTTCAACTTTAGACCTTTGAAGTTTCTTTTGAAGCAACATCCAATCTGAGTTTAACACTCTAATATAGGGTGTGAAGTGCTCTACATTCACCTGTGGGAATTTCACTACACTTATATGAGATCAAATAGAGTATAAACTCTTGGCTATAAAATAATCCCTAGGTCATGTAATTTGGTCTAGAAATTCCCAAGATATATTTATTACAAAATAATGACCTTATTAAAATGGTTTTTTTACTTGTGATTATTAGGGTATAATTAGTACTTGTTATACACTAAGCAACAAAATCATTTCAATATTGATAACATTTTGATTGTGGATTGAATAACTGGAGCAGCTTTAATGCTAGACCCATAGACCCAGATATTATTAGAAAGCCCTTGATAAGGGCTTTCTAAAAATATATACATTGCTTAGGTAATTCTTTCTATATCGGTCAATATTGCCAGATTAATCCAGTGTACTCATTAGGATAGTTTTATTGCTGACATCAAGGATATTAGAAACTAGTATAAAGTATATCCTTCTTTAATCTTAATGACCTTCTGAATCCTTCTGGGCATACTCTCAATTAATACCTGACATTTCTCCACTCCAATCTTCTCCCACTCTATCTGAACTCTTTCCCAAAACTTCATTATATTTGAAGATGGTTCTAAATACTCTGCCAGCCTTCTTTTGAAAAGAAATCATAGATGTACTATGGGATTAAGGTCTGGAGATTGAGCTGGCCATATCATGACCTTATATTTATGGTCTACAAACCACTTTTTGGCCCTTTTGCTAGTATGCTTAAGATTGTTATCTTATTGAAAGATAATATCTTCTGATGAAAACTCATAATATTAAAGAGTTTGTTACAATTCATCCTTCAAAATCTGTGTGTAGAGTCCAGCATCCATCCTACCATCAATCTTGCAGGCCATGCCAACCCCTTTCCAAGTCATACATTCCCATATCATCAAGGATCCTCCTTTAAACTTAACTGTTTTTTACATCAGCCTATCATTTAACCTTTCTTTTGCCTTTTTCCATGTCCATCTCTTGCCATCAGATCCAATGTAGTTAATTTTGGTCTCATCTGACCATATAACATGCTTCCAATTCTCCACAGTCCAATTCTGATGGCTTAAAGCAAAATCCATTCTAGCTTTTTTATAATGCTTAAAAAGAAGAGGACACTTCTTCTTTACCACAGCCTTCATTCCAGCTTTTCTGAGGTGATGATAAATGGTCTAAGAGGATATAGAATGGTTCTTGATGTCCTGAAAAGTTTGAGTAACTTGAACAGCATTTTTAACTTTTTCAGATTCAATAAGGCAAATAGCATGTTGTATATTAGTAGAAGTAATGATGAATGGATGACCATTAGAGGACTTGGGCAGGTTTGGGCACCATTTGGTAGATATTCTATGAATGGTGGAGCATTCAAAACCAGTAGCAGCACAAATTTGATGAATAGAATGATTAGATTCCAAAAAAGCAATAATTTGATTGGCTTAATCAATAAAAAGTAATTTCATGGTGATAGATGTGGAAGAAATGGGGATATTTTGATTTGTTTATATCATGTTGAGATGTTTGTATGTCACATGACTTGATGCTTATGTAATACCTTAATGCAATCTTTGATTTTAATATTTGTGATAATTAGCAACAAAACTGTTTCAATAAGTACACTGGATTAATTTGGAAATATTGACCAATATAGAAAGAATTACCTAAGCAATGTATATATTTTTAGAAAGCCCTTATCAAGGGCTTTCTAATAATATCTGGGTCTATAGGTCTAGCATTAAAGCTGCTTCAGTTATTCAATCCACAATCAAAATATTATCAACATTGTGTTACAACATTGTGTACATACTTGCATCCACAATGCTAGTCCCTGTACAATGATACAGTGTCATGTGACATTCATGTCATGTGATACTATGACATCACCACTCCCTGATCACATGACCACATCATCCCTTCACATCATCATGCCTTTTCTATCACATGATCACATCTTAACCCCTCTCTCTTCTTTCATTATGACCCTCACTGATCATCTCAGATCTCACCACATCTCATGGTGTCCTCACCTTTCTCATCTCTGCCCTTACCATCTAATCAGTATGATCACTCATCGGAATCTCATCTCGATCATGAATCTTGCAAGATCCTAGATGGATCTCTGCCATAATTACTATTCTAGATCTTTCACATCTTGTGATTGATCATCCCCTTTACCCTATTCCCTGCATTCTCATATCCACTTCTTCCATTCTGATATATAAGATGCTTAACCTTTTACTCATGGACTATACCCTTTACCCTACTAGCCTATAGCATTAATAGCATATATCCTAGACCCTGATCACAGCTTGATCTGTGCACCTTTCTTGTAACGTATATAAAGGGGTTGTGCAAGAGGCTGAATCCCCCAGCCTAATCCACTTGTTACTCTCCTCTCCTACTCTGCCCTTAAGCAAGGTGGCCTAGTGATGAGTCCCACTAGTACAAGTAGTATTAGCTATTCACCTACCAGTTCTTCATTGAACTCCTAGGAGTAAGGCTTAGGATGAAGCTAACCTTTATCCCCTACCCCCATCATATTGTCCCTCACACTGTACCACTTTCCAAACCATACAAGATCTAGCAAGCAAGCTCATGCCCCATCAAGCATCAAATCCAGTACCTTGAAGCATGAAAGACATTCTTTGGAAGATATCAGAACCTTTAACAATTTAACCCATGTGACAGTACAGGCTCCCACTATCCAGCCTTACAAGATGTTATACTGGCAATCCATATAGGCATACACTGCCATTGGATCTTATCATATTAACATTCTCTCGTATTAGTATTATTATGCCCTCAAGTATCATAGTAATCTCATAGGAAGACAGTGGAGGTTTTTTGTACAAACTCCCTGTATATGGTGACACTGCCTTCATTCTCAAGGATGACAACCTGGTCAATAGTCAAGTGATTACCCAAGGCTCGGAACCCTCGCCTCAAAAGCCATCCACAATTATACTAGTATCATTAGGATCTAGTATTAGGAGGAAGCTAGAACATGGTTGCAAGAGTACCATCGTTATCAAGGACTTGCAAGAGTAGTTCTGGAGATCATATCAGAAGACATTCTGACTCAGTTCTCTCCTTTATCTGAATCTCTTATCCCTGCTGTTTAGCATTCTACAATCCCCAACATCTATGGTTATCACCCCATATCATTCCCTGGTCATCTGCCAGGTTAGGTTGGTTAGTTGGCAGTGTAGCGTAACTCTTCGGTTTTGCAACACTTGAATTAGGCCATTTACCAGCCTGCAACCAGAAGAGGCCACTATTCCCATCCAAGAACCTTTCCCCATGACTTCTCAGCAGAACATATTATACCCACATACACCATCGCAAAACCACTCTAGAATTCATATTGATGCTTGTGATGTCATATGATAGCACGGCTGCAAAGCCATTAGAATACTATCTGTTGAGCCTTTTGCTCTGGACACAGTGATTACTGGAGTATTATATCGTCCAGCTATAAGAGTCCTAACAAGGACTTGATTAAGACTCTCACATACCCTTCAACAATTTCCTTGCAACACTCATTCAATATTAGTCCTATGTTGAAGATCTTTTTCGCAGCTCAAAGTCCCTCTGTCTATTTGAAGAACTTTTTGAAGGATTGATTTAAAACTGAAATGCCTCACTGAAGCTACCAATAGAGAGTTCAGTAGTGGAATCATGAAAGCAAGCTCCAAAAGAAGTCCAATTGGAAGAATCGTTCATACAAGATAGACAAGACACTCAGAGTCCAAGATAAAAAAGAAAGAATCAGACAAAGGTTGATAATAGCATTTGTTCAAGCAAACCATAATAGGCATCAAACATGTCCTTTGAGACAGTCAGGTTAATAAGACTGAATTGCATGCCATACTTGACTTCACTTCAAGAATGCTCATGTTACCACTCAAGAACTCATTCTTCATCATGCTTACTATCAAGACACATCAAGCATTCTGTCAAGGGGTCATACAAGAATAAAAATGCTCAGTTTCAGAACGAAAACATAGAGTGCTTAATTTCTTGACAAGTATTGTCTCTTTAAAAAGTTTCTGATGAAGTTCAAGTTCAGTGACAAGAGCATTATCAAGTAGAAACCACCTCAAGATTCATTTGACAATATCTTTCCCTTTTCATCCCTGATTATTCCCTCATCGACATTTCCTATCATTGACATCTCTTTCTGACTCTATTCCCATTCCTCATTGTCTCCATCCTGAAATGATGTAAAACTTATCACAAGCAAGGACAAGAGAAGATGTACAAGAAGACTCTTAGAATTTCTTTGGATTCAAGAGTGATGAAGCCATATATACAGCTAGACAAAGTTGAAGTTTCTCTGACAGAATCATCTTTGTTGAGCCTGGTTGAAATAGGATCTGAGTAGTATCAGTCAAAGCTCTGGAAACTCTGGATGAAGATAACGAATATCAAGTCACACCACTAGTATGGATAAGTCAATTGCGAAGAAGAAGATTATAGTTTAAAAGAGAATTCAAGTTTTCCTTCTCTTGTTAATGTTCAATCCACACAGAACTAAAATGTGAAACTCAAGACCAAAATTACAAGTTGTATATCAAAGTCAAGAGATGACCAACAGGTTATTAAACTGTTTTATTGGTGGATGCCTCTGTAAAGATCTTGGAAATGATCAGAAACTTTATCCAATCCTGAACATGATTTTAGACTGTTTGGCTCCAG
>JBBPJS010001550.1:0-10449 GCA_038088835.1 Singerocomus rubriflavus
ATAATGTCTCCACTCCTGTAAAGCTCAAATGATAGCAAGAAGTTCTTCATTATAAATAGGATAATTATGTTCTTCTTTTAAAAACAAATGAAAGTAGAATGCACAAGGCCTTCAGAGGTTGTCTTTACATAGCTGAGATAGTACTGCACTAGTAGCCAAATCAGAAGTGTTGGCTTTGATTCGCATGGGTTTAGATGTGTCTGGGAAAACTAATAAAGGTGCTGTAGTGAAACATTGTTTAAGCATATCAAATGCTTATTGTTGTTCATTCTTCTACTGGAATGGCTGGTCCTTTTTAGTAAGCATTATAAGAGATTTGAATATCTCTGCAAAGTTATTGATGAAGTGTCAGTAATAGTTATAGAGACCTAAAAAGGATTGGATGTCTTAAAGGCATTGAGGACTTGGCCAATCCAAGATGGCTTGTACTTTATTTTGCTGCATCTCTACACCTTCTTTAGAGACAACCATTCCTAGAAAGTCAACTTTAGACTGTGAAAAATAACATTTCAATGGTTTTGCATATAAGTTATTGTCATGTAGTCTTTGAAGGACTTCACAGATGATTTCTTCATGCTGCTCCTTTGTTTTGTTTTTGGTGAAAACATTTACATTGTTGAGATAGATGAGAATGCAGACCCACATATCATGATATATGTTGTTCATCATTTGCTGAAGGTGGCTGAAGAGTTGGTCATTCCAAAATACATGACCAATGGCTTGTATAACCCTTCAGGAGTTATGAAAGCTCCTTTCCATTCATCTCCCTCTTTGATGTGAATGTTATTATATCCCCATCTTAAGTCCAGAGTGGTAAACATATTGGCTTCTTTTAACTGATCAATGAGGGTTGAAATGAGTGGCAGTGAATATGCATTCTTGATAGTCCCTTCATTAAAATATCTGTAATCCATAACCATCCATTTTTTGCCATCCTTCTTTGGTATACAGAATACTGGCACCATTTGTGAAGATTTTGAAGATCATATGTACCCTTTTTTCAGTTCTTTTTCTAAAAAAGTATGAACTTCTTCTTGTTCAACTTTAGAGAAAGGGATAACATGACCTTTCTTTAGGATAAATTGGGTTTGAGATTTATACTATGATCCCATGATTTTCTTTCCAGCATTCTAGTAGACTCTTATTCAGAGAATACATCAAGGAAGTCATGATATGCAGCAGAAACTGCTTTCTTCAATTCTTGTTCTTCTTTCTTGGAAATGGTATGGATAGAGGTAGTAAGCAGACTATATTGTTGACAATGGGGTGTGCAGCAAGGGAATGTAAGTGTCTTGCTGACCCAGTTAATGTTAGAATTATGTCTTGAGAGCCAATCATATTCCACAATGATTTGATGAGTTTTCAATGTGGATACTAATGCATCTAGCATCTCAGTATGTCCTTGTAGGGTTATTGCTACAGTTACATAATGCTGTAGTGTTCCTTATGTGTTGATAGACCCATCTACATTGATAGCCTCTAAGAGTCTAGCTAATAGTTTCTTTTCTAGTTGATATTGATCAACTACTCTTGAGTCTATGAATGTGTTACAGGCATCAGAGTTTAGTAACACTTTTAGGGCAACTAAACGATCTTGTCCTTGATAGACAAAGTTGATATTGCATGGGATGTTAAATTCTTCATAATGAGCAAGAGTTTTACTTGTTTCTATAGGGAATTTATAATTTAGAGAGGCAACACATACTGACCTTATGAAGGAATTAAGCACACTATGTTTCTTTTTTAGTGCCATGCTCATTTGAGATGCCTTCATGGAAATTCCAAAAGCACATTTTATAGTGGAGTCCAGCTCTGAACTATTGAAATCAGAAGATACATCAGTACTAACAGACCTGGGCAAAACAGTTGTTCTTCAACCAAAGTTACCCCTTTCCACTTTAGTTGAATTTAATTTAAAGACACCTTAGTGGCTTGCTTGGCTTTTTCCTCAGAAGCTATTCTGTCTCTCCAATATGCTTCAGCTTCTTTCATGGTATACTGAGCCCAAGAAGCCATGATTTGTGGGGAGAAAACTGCTTGTGCTGCAACTGCAGTGAAATCACACATGTCATACAGTTGGGTGACATGCCAACCATTTGCATCAGGTTGTTGGGAAATTTCTGTTCCCATCATATAGTTTTGTATGTAGTCTTGAGGGGAAACATACTTGCCCCATTGATTATACATGCCCTGTTGTTGAATGGGAAATCTCCTAGGTAATTTACAGTTATGTGCAATGTGACTGAGTCTGTTACAGTTGTAACACTGAACATTGGGGTTGGTTGGATTCTTGAAAGGGAATCTTTGTGGATCCCTGTTTGTAATAGGCCTAGTCTGCTAAGCACCAATATCCATGGGAGCTCCTCTCCCTGATTGCATATCAACAGCAGTGAATTTGGGATTTACTGCAGGGGAATATGCAGCTGGATTATATAAATGAGGTGTGAATGGAGGGCAAACTCCTGAATTGAATGGGGGCCTTTGTTGAATGGTAGGATGAAATGTTGAGAAATGCCATGCTCTTTTTTTTCTTTTTCAAATGCCAACCCTATCTTCTTTACCAATTCAATAAATTCTTGGTAAGACACATCTGAGTCTTGTAAATTAGCTTGATGATAGATAGGTCTATTGACCAAGCATTTCAGAAGTGTAAGGGCATGGTCATCTGAAATTTCTGCCTCTTTTGCAAGTAGTTCAAAATGACTTAACCATTCAAACATGTTTCTACCACCTTGAGAGAGATGTTCCAATTTTGAGAGCTATTCATGCACAAGAGCATCTATCTGAAAGTAATGGTTGAATTCCTTCTTCAACCCTTTCATGGTAGGCCATGCAAGGTCTCCATGTTCAATCCTGAGAATTGGGTGGCCATCTTTATTGAGCCATGGTTTCTTCTCTAGGGTTTTGTATTCTTCTAGTTTAAGACAAGCAAAAAGTTGTGCCTTTGTATCTTTGTTATGAATTGTGTATGATACTTGGCACTATGACTGCACACTTGTGTTGCACAAGTGCTACTTTATGACTAATCCCTGATCACATGACCACACCATCCCTTCACACCTTCATACATTCACTCTGTCATGTCTTCACATTATCACATTCCTCTTCCTTCATATCATCATGACCTCACTGATTAATCTTCCATTCTAATCTCAATCCCCTTCCTTTATCTCCATCATTCCCTCTGATCAGTATGATCACTCTCATGAACCCTGCAAGATCCTAAATAAATCTCTGCCATGATCCCCTTCTTGATCATTCACATCTTGATGATTGATCTTGCCCTATGATATGAACTGAACTATACTCTTAGGAACAATCCCTTAAGTGGTTTTGAATGTTGTTTTGATGGTATGTTGGGTAAAGATGAGAAGATGAGGGCAATCCTTAGGTCTCACTTCCTACAAGAGGATGAGTAACCAAATGGATTAGGCTGAGGGATGACAGCCAAAGACAGTCCCTTTATATACAGTACAAAATGCACACAGATCAAGTGATATTATAGATAAGGTGTGAAAAGGAAGCACACCATAAGAACATCAAATGGAAGAGAAGTGACGGGGATCAAAAGGAAGAGAAGAGAAGAAATGGAAATGGAAAAAAGTCTTTCACAAGACAGAAATGAAAAGATAAAAGTGTTACACCACCTAGAGAACAGCTATACTTGTGATAGATCTTAAACAATGACAACTAGAACTTGTAATGCAGACACCGTGCAGGGTCTTGCCACACAAAGCACACAAAGGTATAAGAGAAATGGTAGTGAAAGGTAGGGAGTAATATCCTTAGGACTCAACCTAACTAGGAGGTGAATATCCAAGTGGATTAGACTAAGGGGGATCAGTTGCAATACACCCCATATTTATACAGTACAGAAGTGTGCACAGACCAGCTGATGTTATAGATAAGAGATAGCAAAAATAGAAAGGAAGAAGCGGAGATTAATGCCATGAGGCATCAGAATGGAAGAGAAGGAAAGAAGCAGTGGAAATGAAAAGAAGGCTTCTTTTATAAACAAAGATTAAACAGGCTGTGCTTATAAGGCAACCTGCAGGCATGACATTATCGGTCTAGGCCTGATCATGTGATCAGTCATGTGACCTGTCATGTGACCTAGTCATGTGATGAAGATAAGATAAAAAAGATAAGATCAAGAGATAAGATAAAAGAAAAAGTAGAAAAGTGTGCAAGGGAATATTCGATGTTATAACACTTCCCCCCCCTCAAGACTCATATTCCAGACGAGTTGGAGAGTCAGTGACCACAGTAAAATTTTCATAAGCATTAAAGAGTGAATTAAAGTCCACATTTTGCAAATGAATACGATGGGAAGCTGAAGGGTTTAACCTGTGAAATTCAGCAATTGCCTCAGGTGCATTCTGCAAATGAATAGCAGGTTCCCAAATATCGTCTGAGTCATCCCAACCTTGCCAGTGTACCAAGTACTAAAGTTGACCACTGTGCATTCTAGATGCACAAATATGATCCACTTCATACTCCTCATCACCTTCCTGTGTGACAGTGATTGCATCAGGTCATAAAACAGGTTGACCTAGCAATGTATCAACAAAGGGTTTAACTCTAGAAATGTTGATGACTGGATAAATCCATAGTCATTTTGGCAGGTCCAAACACAAAGTGTTCAGCAAGATCTCAATGATCTTATACAGGCCCAACCATTTCTGAGTGAGTTTTCGAGTGGAATAAGGAAGTGTAAGGTTATCTGTGGAGAGCCAAACTTGCTGGCCTACACTGGGAGTAAAAGTTACAAGAGGGTGTGGTGCTTCAAGCATTTTATTACATGTCTCTTCAAGTACCTGCTTTACTTCAGAATGAGCTTTTCCACATTCAAGACCAAATCCACTAATGGCAGATTCAAAACCAAGTTGCGGTGTATAATTGTGAGTAATTGCAAATGGAGTAGTTTTTGTAGCAGTGAAGAGAGAGTTATTGTGATGAAATTGAGCTAGCTTGATCCAGTCAAGCCATTGCTCTTGTTTCTTTGCTACAAAACTTTGCAAGTATGCAAGCAATTTTTGGTTAATTCGTTCTGTTTGCCCATCTGTTTGTGAATGATAGGTTGTGGAGATCTTTTGAGAGATGTTCAACATCTTGCAGAGCTCTGAAGTAAAAGCAGAAATGAACTATGAACCTCTGTTAGATACGATAGAGGATGGGAGTCCATATGAACACCATATATTATCCCTGAATAGTTTAGCTAGTTGAAGAGAAGAAATAGACTTAGAACAAGGAGTGAAAATAACTTCTTTAGAGAAATGGTCGACAATGACATAGACAGAGTCATTGCTGTTTAACTCTGGGAACCCAGATACAAAATCAATAGATATATTCTTTCAAGGTGAAGATGCTGTTGGAAGGGGAAGTGGTTTAACTCCATACAAGTGTTGCTTTCCTTTGGAAATAGCACATGCTTGACAGGAGTGAATATACTGTTTGATATCACTTGTGATACCAGGCCATGCGAAATATCAAGTGATGAGATGCCTGATATGGCCTTCACCAGAGTGTCCACCAACTGGGGAATCATGGCACAAGGTTATACACTGCATTCGGAGATTTTTTGGAACATATATTTTGTTTTCTTTCAATCTGAAGAATTCACCATCATATTCAAATGATGAGGGAATATCATTAGAGCAAGATTTTGTAATGTTTTTGATATTTTCTATGAATGAGGAAGAAAGAGTGATATTGTAAGCAAAACTAGCAGGTGGAAGCACAGTAACATTGGTGTTAATTTTTTCTGCTGCTTCACCATAGTCAGGTTGCCAAGATAAGGCATCTGCTCGTCCATTTTGTGAGCCAGGTTTATAAGAGATTTGGAAGTTAAATTCTAGAAGAATAGCATGCCACCTTGCCTGTCTAGCAGACAAGTCTTGGGGTTTCTTCCAGAATTCCAAGTTTTTGTGATCCGTTCAAATCTCAAAAGACAGAAGACCTATTAAATAATGTCGCCATTCTTTTAATGCTCGAATAATGGCTAGTAATTCCTTGTCATAAATAGGGTAGTTGCATTCTTCCTTTGAGAACAAATGCAAATAGAAGGCATAGGGACACCACAAGCCATCATCACATTGTTGTGACAAGACTGTGCCAGTCGCAAGATTGAAAGTGTCAGCTTCAATTCGCATTGGTTTTGAAGTATCTGGGAAGACAAGGAGGGGAGCAGAGGTGAACTGATGTTTGAGCTTATCAAAAGCTTGTTGTTGTAATTCTGTCCAGCAGAATTCTGTATCCTTCTTTGTGAGACTTGTAAGCAGTTTGGAGATCTTAGCAAAATCCTAAATAAAGTGACGGTAGTAGTTGCACAATCCCAGGAATGATTATATGTCTTTAAGCTTCTTGGGAATTGGCCAGTTGAGAATTGCATCGACTTTTCCCTTTTGCATTTCTACACCATCTTTGGAAACTACCATACCTAGGAAGTCTACCTTTTCTTTTGAGAAATGATACTTAGATGGCTTGGCATATAAGTCATTGTCTCTTAAATGTTGAAGGACTTCCTGAACAATGTTTTCATGTTGTTCTTTAGTCATCTTCTTTGTGAAGATGTTGACATTATCTAGATAAATTAAGACACATGCCCACATATCCCCATAGATATTGTTCATCATCTGCTGAAATGTTGCAGAGGAATTAGTCATGCCAAAGTACATGACAAGAGGTTCATAGGTGCCCTCAGGGGTAATGAATGCTCCTTTCCATTTGTTGCCTTCTTTGATCCTTACATTGTTGTATTCCCAATGTAAATCCAGCATGGTAAACATATCGGCACCTTTAAGCCGATCAATAAGTGTGGAGATAAAAGGGAGAGGATAGGCATTCTTGATTGTGCCTTCATTGAGGTAATGGTAATCCATTACCATATGTTTCTTTCCATCCTTTTTCATAATAAAGAAAACAGGAGCTGTCTAGGGAGATTTAGAAGGGTGAATATATCCCTTCTTTAATTCCTTTGACAGAAAAGTGTGAACTTCTTCCTGTTCTTGTTCTGATAAGGGGATGACCTTTCTCTTCTTGGGTATGAAATCTTCTCTCAACTTAATAGCATGATCCCATGGTTTCCTTTCTGGCATTCTTTCTGATTCTTTTTCAGAAAAGACATCTAGGAAATCATGATAAGCTTTGGAAACTTGAGCTTTGAGTTCTTTTTGTTCTTCGATGGTTATTTGATGCATCTGACAAGCAAGCTGAGAGTATAAGTTACAATGAGAGGTGCATTTAGGGAATGAGATAGTTTTTTCAACCCAATTGATATTAGGGTTGTGGCGAGCAAGCCAATCATATCCTATAATAATATGGTGTGTACCAAGGGTAGAAACTAAAGCATTCAGTGCTTCAGTATGACCTTGAATGGTGATAAAGAGAGTGACATAATGTGAGATGGAACCTTGAAGATTCTTGAAACCATCTGCATTGATAGCATTTAATGGTTTGGATAGGGGTTGTATGGGTAACTGGTATTGTTCAACAATTCATTGGTCAATGAAGGTGTTACAAGCCCCTGAGTCAAGAAGAGCCTTTAACTTGACTAGGCAATCATTGTTTTTGTATTTTACATTGATTTGACATGGGACATTGAATTCACCATGATGAGATAAAGAACTAGGGGGTTTATAAGTTATAGCACAGACTTTGACTCGCTGTAATAGGGAATTAAGCACACTATGTTTTAGATCTGGTGCCACACTCGAATGAGATGCCCTGATGAATATGCTGAAAGCCATTTTGATTGCAGAGTCCAGCTCTGAACTATCAAATACATTAGTAGAAACTTGAGATGACAAAGGTACACTAGAAATGTCAATTGAAGAAGTAGAAATAAGTCCTTGACCATTGGCACCCCTATTACCATTGGTCTTGCTTAGTTTAAAGAGATATTGTTTGCAGCTGCCTGTCTTGCTTTGGCTGCGAACTTGTCTCTATAATAGGCCTCAGCTTCATCAGTCATATAGACAGCACGGGCCAACGTGCTGAACTGGGGAATATTATTCTGCAAGGACAACCTTGCTGAAGGAATAATGGTTTGTTGCATGACTTGGTATGAATCACACATATCGTAAAGCTGAGCTGAGTGCCACTCATCTTTATCAGTTTCTTTGGAAAATTCCGTTCCTACCATTTGAGTGGTGACATACTCCTGTTTCACAGGAGGGGAATGATAGACAGAGGGTTGACCCCATTGGTTGTACATAACCTGTTGTCTTACAAAATGTTGAGGGTTTGTAGAACAGTTGGCATGAATATGCCCAGGTTTCCCACAACCATAACAAAGTTGGGGAGAAGCGAAGTGATTGTTAATTGAAGGGGGCCTATTAGGATTAGAAGAAGTGGTTTGTTGTATGCTTATATCCATAGGAGCACCATGACCAGGTTGCATTTCTGTAGTGATAAACCTAGGAGGAGGAGGACCATAAGGTGCAGAATATAACTGGTTCAGAGACCAGAGTCTTGGCTGTGGCCTTTGTAAGATTTGAGGAGGTGGTCATTGGTTTTGTAGGGAAAAGGATGCAAAGCTTCCTCTTTCTTCTTGTTCCTTTTTAAACAGCATTCCTACTTTGAGAATCTTAGTGCACCATTCTGTCCAAGTGGCATTGTGTTTCCAGAGGTTTACTTGATGATAAATAGAACAGTCTACAAGACGTTTAAGGAGTACTAGACAATAATTGTCAGCTACTTCTGCTTCATCTACTAGCATCTTAAATCTAGATAGCCAGTCAAATGTATTGCAGCCGTTTTGCTTTAGATTTTCTAGCTTGGTTAAAGATTTGTGGGCTAGGGAATCTATACAGAAGTATCTTGCGATTTTTGCCTTAAGTGCATCCCAATCTGGCCATGCACTGTCTCCTTTTCGATTGGCAGTGGTGTTGCCATTCATGTCAAGTATCCATTCCTTTTCACCTTGCATGCATTCCTCTATTTCAAGTCTTGCAAACAAAGCTGCTTGTCCACCTTCAAATCATGACAGTACTGCTATGCAATGAAGCTTATCTGAGCCCCATTGCTGGACATCTTGCCAGACATGGACCTTTGTGAGCCAGAGACATAGATTCTCTTTCTTACCATCCCAGTTTTCTGGATTGGCAATCTTCTTAGTGACATCTTTCTGGTGTGATTGTGAGTTGATGTTCAATGTAAGCTGAACGAGGTGATTGAGGATATCAGTGAGTTGCTGGTTAGTAAACATATTACAAGGTGGAGAAGGTGAAGGATAACAAGTTGGCAAAGCTGAGGGTGAATAGTGAGGAGTAGATGAACTAGATCCTTCGTCAGATTCTGGTGTCCCTCTATAGGAAGCAAAGGGGTTGAAATGCGTATTGAAAAAAGTATTCTAGACTATAGGGCCCAGAGACCTAAGTGTGTATGGGCAAGAACATAGATTGTAATGGCGCTTGGTAGAATAGACAAGCACTTTTTTCTTGTGCTCCACCCTTTTCTTCTTCAGGGCCTTGAGTTTGACTTTGTAGTGCTTGACCTTAGCTTCAACCTTAGCTAATCTTTCCTCCTCACAATGTTCAAAATATTTTTGTCCAACTATGGTGAACCTTGCCTTTATACACCACTAAATCCACTCTTGACTAAAGGCTTCTGGTTCTGATAGAACGTATCAGGTTACGTTAGCAAAATCTTCTTGTGAGACGGGGTCGAAGTAATCTATGTAATCATAGATATGGTCAGGAATTGGTGACAGAGAGTTGGGGACAACTGGTTCAATGATTTCTTCCAGCCAACCCAGGAAAGGTGTGGCTTTGGTAGGGTAATGAGAATAAGGGCCAAGCTTGACATTTAACTGGACTGGATGGTTGTTTGGGTCAACAGAGTGGCATAACAGAGAGTAGTTGGAAAGAGGAGTGGACACTGATCACAGAGGAAGACTGGGCACGTTAATAAGTCTAATCCAAGTGTTACACCACCTAGAGAACAGCTATACTTGTGATAAATCTTGAACAACAACAACTAGAACTTGTAATGCAGACACCATGCAGGGTCTTGCCACACAAAGTACACAAAGGTATAAGAGAAATGGTAGTGAAAGGTAGGGAGTAATATCCTTAGGACTCAACCTAACTAGGAGGTGAATATCCAAGTGGATTAGACTGAGGGGGATCAGTCACAATACACCCTGTATTTATATGGTACAGAAGTGCACACAGACCAGCTGATGTCATAGATAAGAGATAGCAAAAATAGAAAGGAAGAAGTGGAGATTAATGCCATGAGGCATCAGAATGGAAGAGAAGAAAAGAAGCAGTGGAAATGAAAAGAAGGCTTCTTTTATAAACAAAGATTAAACAGGCTGTGCTCATGAGGCAACCTGCAGGCATGACATCATTGGTCTAGGCCTGATCATGTGATCAGTCATGTGATGAAGATAAGATAAAAAAGATAAGATCAAGAGATAAGATAAAAGGAAAAGTAGAAAAGTGT
>JBBPJS010001551.1:0-10449 GCA_038088835.1 Singerocomus rubriflavus
CTATACGTCGCCCTCGGGAGCGCGCTCTCCCGCTTTTCTTGGCATGATTTAGTTTATGCTCTCCCTTGGAAAGCTCTCCCAGCTTGCAAACATGCAAGAAGGTGGAACGCCGGATGAGGCGATGCTTGGTGGTGCGTTGGTGCTACTCTACTTTATAGTCATGGTTCGCTGCATCTGACGGGTCTTCGTGGTAGATTTTCATGATGGACTGGACTTTGTCGCCGTGCAAGAAAAGCTGCTCGCTGATTTCCGAGGCATAGTGAGTACCATGCGCGGAAAACAAAAGAACAGCTTGGATGCGCAGGTGGATGCTGTTCTGTCTGCGAAAGCGAAGAAACTGAGGGAAAGCGAGCGGAAGGGCCTCATCATGGTATGTGTTGGAACGTGACGTGACCCCTGTAGTACTCACCGCGAACAGGTACTCAAAAATCATGTGAGGGATATCCTGCAGGGCAAGGTGCTGGATGTTGAAGACGTGGTGGATGTGCTGACGCTCAAAGATAATGTGGATACCTTGGATGACTATCCAACCGCTTTGCATCTGCTTGCAAGAGCTAAGGTAAATCCTCGTTTGTCCTACTCGTCACTGGGATGCTTAATTTCATTCAGGGCATCCCAGACGTACGACGGCAGTCGTCATTCAGAAGGGTTTGGTGTCGAGTGTACTATCATGACGAGTACGTCCGCTACGCTCTTAACATGTTTCTTATCCGTACATGTTCGCAACGCTACTTCACAGTTGGAATGACATCCGTCAGACGACCAACGTTACCGATGCACAGCTCACAGCTCGCTTCTGGGCAACCGCCTTATACCACACACTCATTCTCGTTCTACCAATGATCGCGTCAGTCTCTCCAAATGATTCAATTCCAGAAGGCTTGGACCTCGATCCTTCGCAATGCCTACCCGTCCCGCTCATGCCAGAGACATCATCGCGGTTCCCTGGTATGCCAGTCGAGATGTTGGGAGAGTTGGCAAGAGACTTTAGGGCTGAGAGTACAATCGTGGAGAAAATGAAGCTGGATGATGTCTACTTTAGAGTGAGGGAGTTGGCTATCGAGGAACTGGGATATGATATGCGATGAGCTCCATGTAGCCCTAAAAGCGTATGGATATGGGGATGACGGTTTTTTCCATGCCTGTGTAGACAGTAGAGACAGACGACCGGTCCAATTTCTCTTGTCTGATAGGCCTGTTTAAATGGCAATAGGTGGCGAACAAAGTTGCACCAACCCTCAGCGCAGCCATGCAATCGCCTGGCACGTCGTCCTCACTGTTGTCTTATCATAGAATGCGCTGCTTGAAACGTTGGTACTCTACACGAGCGGCAAGAAAGATGGTGGCCCAATTACGCTTCCGCCACTCGGTGGTGTATTCATCTTGTCTCGCCTTTTCCTGCATCACCCATTTCTTGTAAAACTCTGAGAGCGCATTTTCATGCATTTCAAGTGAAGCGGATTCGGGAAGGGATGCCAAGACGGATTGCTTGGCTGCTTCAAACCGAGAATTGCTCTGGAAAAGATGAGTGCATGAACGGACTGAGCGAGGTGCGATCGACGTACGTCTGTCCAGAAATTATGATTGAAGGCGTTGAGTTGCTCTCGAGCGAGCTTGTACTGCAGCTCCAGTGTATGGTCGTGTTGGACGTCTGTGAACTCGTTGAGAGAGTAGGGGTGGTCAACGTGGGATTCAAGCTGCTCTCGAGCATGTGGTGCGGGTGTGTCCGTGTAGATGATGGGACGGAGGTTGGAGACGGGGTCGTTAAGTCCAATCAAGTGTCTGAATGGAGAAGATACATGCAATGAGCGCGAGTGTGAAGCGAGGGCGCGAAAGTGCAGCATTTTGCAGTACATCGTCCAACAGAGGTTATCGTGTAGGTATGTTCCTAATAGGAAATGACTTGCCTTTCGGATGCCGACATCCTTGCAGCGCCTCACACCCTGCATTTTCTTCGGTGCGCTTTTGTTTCTCTCCGTTCGGACTGCACCCATTGTGAGGCCTATTCAGACTATGCCACGACTGTTGCCATTCGTTTTGCATTCCACTGCGGCCGGTATCATGGCATGGGGGTGGTTCAGCCTCCATGAGCAGTTCGTGATCGCAGAATGGATAAAGACTCAAAAGGGCGGTTACTTCCAGTTTCTGACGAACCAAGGGTAATACGATTCCTTATTCTTGACCGTGGAGCATGCAGAATGAACCTTGACGCACGTGGGGTCGTCTCGATAGGCTGGCCGTTGCATGGTCGTGCATGGTCGTCAGTGTCCTTTGCGACTTGTTCCCTTCCGTGACAAGTGAGTGTCGTGGTAGCGAGTCGAGTCCATATGTTGAATGGGACATGTTACACAGTCATCCGCGACGTCAAAAAGGCCCTTTTGATGATAGCAATGCCGGTAATGGAACTCCTCACTCCATAGTCACCACCAACTCCAACCTGACTTCCACCCTCTCACCACAGCTAGAGTTTGTCATCTCGTCCATCTATTGGTCACTCATTTTGTTCCTCCCACACCTCATCTTGCGTTCTACAGACGGGCTACAGCCCTCGCCCGGTGCTGCACTCATACGCATCCCCCTCACGACGGATCTGGCATTGCACGCCTTGCCTTTACTCACCCTCTTGATCGATTTTTTTGTCTTTGAACCTAAATTTTCGAAAACACACGTCCAGGTGGCTGCGCCCGTAGTCGTTGTCGCATTCACTACCTGGTATGTCTCGTTCATAGAGTTTTGCGCCACATTCAATGGATCGTGTGAGTTGCCCACTGCTCACCACCCATGGGGGCCTGACAAATTTTGGTTTCGCCGGTGCACTGATTCTAGTCCCATACCCGTTCTTGACACATAGCCCATTTGTGGTCCGTGTCGCGATTTATATTGCCACTGCTGGAACAGCCGTGGCTTGTTTCAGGACACTCAATGCACTGCATGCTTGACCCATCAACACGTCGGTCTATTCTACTCCAGAAATGTTAGGCCATACATAGACAATTGTCATTTGTGTACATCGGACCCTTTACTGTGATTAAGGCTTCTCACCGGGATATGGCTTCCAGTGAGCCGTGTCCAACCAAGGTACTATGCTTGACCCTCAAATCGGCACTCTCCTACTTTTCGGTGGTCACATTCATCACGAATCATCAGATTGTTACAGCACTGCATTTGAACTCTAGCTGGAGAGTGCCATATCATGAGTTAAAGTATGAGCAGTATATGCATATATGATGTATGATTAGGGGACATCTAGCTTGGAATGTAAAAGATATTTACATGTTAGTTGAAGTGTAAAAAAGCATGCTAATGTTGGTTGGATGTTGAGGGAGCTCATCATAATTTACAGGACATATCCAGGGTATAAGGAGCAACATTTGGGCACTTGATGACAGTAGGCTTCACCTGGGCCTTGTACTCTATATCCCTGGTAGAGGCTTCCTGTCCTCAACAGCATACCATTGCTGGCAACCACACTACAATCTTACTGCAGTGTCTGGTTGAAACACTACTTTGGCATGCTCTGACAGTGGCATGACACAGGCCATCTTCACAATCAAGAGAATTCCATTCACTCAACTTCATAGATGTAGGTATAGTGCAAAAAGTGGCATTCATCAAGTAAAACAACAAAGATATTGTGTACCTGATGATGTCAGAACTAAGTAAAGGGCAGGAATGCCCACTCAGCCAAAGTCCAGAAGAATGGAAGACAGCTAAGGGAGATGAAAATGAAAGTCTAACATAAAAGCCCATGGGCACAGGTACACTTGCATATCTTTCCAACACCTATCTATGCAGACTCCTGACCAACTCCTAACAACTCTGGAGTGTTTGTAGTAGCTCCAATGAGCTCCAGCAAACTCCAGTGTAGGAGGTGATTGATTTGAACAGAGTTTGGACCAGAGGAGGCCGGAGTTAGGAGTTTTCGACAGATGGAGTGTAGAAAAGTGAAGGAGTGCCAGTTCAAGGGTCAGGGGTAGTATCTTGAATTTAGAGGGAACCAAGGATATGCATGAGCAACTACAACTTGTACAAAATCTAAAACTTCTCAGTCTCAATCTCCAACATGTGAGAATTGCTATCATAGATCTGACTCAGTCGTGCACGGATTGCGACGAACTATGTATTCACCTATCATAGATCTCACTAACTATGAGTCAGTATGAGTAGGTACGAGTATAGTAGAATGATCTCACCTCAGTCGTGCACAGACTGCGACGGACTGGGGTGATCGACTACAATGGTCGGTACTATATACGAAAAGGAAAACAATAAAGCAGTACATAACGGGATAAACGGATCATCTCCAAGGTTCAGCGGCGTAGGGGAGAACAAAAGAACGGGCGATAGTTCACAATGAAGACGACCCTGCAAGTTGGTGGCACTTACGGCTGCGATCAGCTTGCTATTTCCAACACAACAACCGAGCTCCAAAGGCTTCGTCATATACATACAGTATTCAAGTTTTGGCCGAACATCGCGTCAACACCCCTGCACCTCGGTCGGGAGTTTCTGACGTGTTAACACGAGTTGCATCGTAATCAATAATGAACACCCAGTGAGGCAAATGAGCTACCACATCGTGTCAATACGTTGCTCTCTTGAACAGACCAACGAGATCGCACCCCATTGAAGAGTGAGGGTTGCCACCACTTGTATTGCGGCGTGAGCAGCGCACCCGAGATGGGCCCTCCTTTTGGGAGTGAGTTCAGCGATGGTGAGATAATCATTGGGCAAGGACGTACCAAGAAGACCACCGACGCCAGCAACCATCAACCCAATTCCCATACGAGCACTAGGTCATCGATTGCATGAGCTCTCGTATCTAAACGGCTGAGCCAGACATATGGAACTGACGAACCCGAGCTCAGAGAGATCACTAGTAAGCAGGGCTAGAAGGGGTGATAGCAATGCGATATCTGCCGGTGGACGTGGTGTTCAGTTCGATCCCCCCAAACGGAACAACAAATAAAAATAAAACTAACAAGTGCCAGTGAAATAGCCATAAATCGTCCCGAGCACCACAACCGTCGGGACACTGCTCAGACGGATCATGCTGAGAATAAGAACACCGCACACAGCAGTGGATATGATTATGGACCTGGACACGCCAACATGGGGTGCAATGAATCCGATAGACAATCGACCAATCAGACTTCCCCCATTCAAAAGTACTAACTGGACAAGAGATCAGTCACGGATTAAATAGCGGAGGTGGTAATAACAGATCACACACAGAGTAGAACGAAAACGTCTCTGAATTTCCATGCCAGACAGAATCCAACTGCAAGTAAAACAACGGGAAACAAAGTCCCATGTGAAAGAATAGCAATCTACCGTATCGGTAGGATTACTTGTCGAGAATAGCCATAATGTATGGACAGACACTCACCCAATGCTCATGATACAAAAAGGCGCGTCATTGATGATTCCCCTCCCAACAGACAAATAATTTGCAGGGTGTCTAGGTGGGTCCAGCCGAGTGCGTGTAAGGATACAGGCGATAAGAAGTAGGATTGTGATGAAGGCAGCACTTATTCGCACACCATTGGCAAAGCCCACACTCCTGTTGAACAGGTTGTTCAGCATGATAGGATGAGTGATGGCTCCCAATGAGGACCCGGAGGTAATGAGGCTCATTGCGAGTGTACGACGGTTGTGGAAATAGTGAGATGCTACTGCTATAGTCGGGATGTAAATAAGTCCCTGAGCAATTCCGAGACCAATCCCTTGAGCAAGAAGGATCTATGATTCTGGTTGGTATGGCAGAACATCAGTGTGTTGCTAGCGGGACGACGGACCTGATAATATTGACCTTGTTGAGTGAGCGAGAGCATAAACAAGGTGAATGACTGTAACAACGATCCTCCGATTAACAGGCGGTAACTTGGTGCAATTAGCATCCATTTTCTGGGCACACCCAAGGTGATTAAGACATACAAGTAGCCCTGATCGTAGAGTATACCTGCAACAACACCAAAAACGGCCATCATCAATGCATTGACACCTCCTATCCAGCTACCAAGCAAGTTTGCGTCACATGCTCGCAAGATTCTAGACAGTACCCACGATATCGCAGAATTCGACTCATTGGTTAGGTAGTGGAGGATGTAAAAGTCTGTATTCGTCAATACTAGACCACGAGGGACTCGGAGTCCATAGGAGGTTCCTTACCTTGATAGACTCCAAACGACGAAGCATACCTTTTTTGTATAAGTACACGCTATGCTTGCAAGATCAAACGGTTATGCCTACCCGAAACCGCAGAACTGGACTAGTGCGCTGTTAATGCAAGCAAATCGATGATCCTTACCACTAGGAGGACGAACAGCAACACTTACGCTCCAATGACTGTGCACCATGCTGCGGTGCCCCCTTCGGGAAACTGGACAGGCTCGGCTGCAGCTTTGTCTTCTTCTGTATCGGAGGCAGCACACTGCGGGGTCTCTGTGACAGTCTGGATGGACAACACGCTCAAGGGCATCCTATGCGCTAAGACGAGATGAGGGTGATAATCTCGAATCGTTGTCCTGTCTCCCGAGACGATTAAAAATACCCTGCGGTCGGCGAAGCGCCATATGTGTCAGAGATGGAGAGAGCTGAATTCGGCATGGCGTGAACCACTACAGGATGTAAAGGTAGTTGGAATATACCCTTGGTTGGCTTTCCTCATTCGTTGAATGTCGACAATCGCTAGTATAGGGATAGTCTGTCTAAGCTAGTCACACAACGTAGTGCATACCGTGGTGTTAGTGCATTGTCGCGGTTACTCACCACCAAGATGCCTGCAGGCAGCGATTGCTACCTCGACGCGACAGCGTCTGCCTGGCATGAAGCTCAACCTGCCCAACGTGGTTAGTCCAGCGCATATAAAGGGACGGTGTCCGAGTCGCCCTGTTTAATTTCGGGTGCAAATTTCCCAGAGACAGGTGATGATGCGCTGATTTAACCCGTCTATTAGCTGTTTATCTGGTCTTGTGAGCGTAGGATGTCAAGCAGAAGCGGAAGCGTGTCCTGTGGCATGAAAATTGGTGCCCCACTGTGTGTATACCGGCAGACTTGAAGGGGACCTGACGACGGGGTATGGACGTCGACATTGAATGAGCCACACGCTTTTACATAAATTAATTTGTTGAATGCCATCCTGCAGTACATCCGTATCGTAAGTACCCAACGCCCATCCGAACGTTTGAGAGAAAAAAAAACTCGACGACATTACCAGCTACTTGGGGTGGAGTCTGCGTGGTCATCGCATCGATCTCATGACCCCATGCCCATCCAATAAGACGCAGTGGCTCAGTGTTTAAGCTGTATGCGTCCTCCAAGTCTGGAGTAGAGCACAGCCCATCAATATCCGGCGGAGACCCGGCGCTGTGGCTTTCTACACTCCGTCTGATTCGCACGTCCTGGGGACGTCAGAAAATGCAGGGTCGCTCACAGTGCGGCAATATCGCAGTTGCGTGCGACGGGCCCGAGCCAGTGTGATAAGATAACCAGATGTCGCAAAGATCTCAACAACGTGGGCTCAGGACGAGCTCATTTGTCTTGGTGGTACATTTTACGCACCTACAGCAGTGGTCGAGTGCCGTGGCCAAGGATAATCGGGTGTGAAAGTGAGTAGTTGCGTGTAGCTTCACGAGCGACTCAGGTGGCGTGAGTCGCTTGAACCATAACGTACAAGATCCGTCACTTCGGTTCGCGTACATCAATGCCTGCAAGCGAAAGAAAATGTATGGGAGATCTAGGGGCCACCTTCGCTTCCAACGTCAGACGGCGGCTGCACGAGGCTGTTCCATCCTGGCCGATTTCCAGTTGCAGGTAAAACGGCCGAAAACCGATATGAAAGCATACGATTACAGAGATGTGAATAATGCAGGATGTCTGGGGTTGCAATCGAGATCATATAAGGATGTGCAGGCGGTAAGGGCCACATAGTGACGAAGGCAGCCCTCATTCACACACCATTGACAACCACAGTTCGGTTAACTTGGTTGTTCAACATGGTGGGGTATATGATGGATCCAAATGAGGCCTGAAGCCGCTCAGCGAGATGTCATTGTCATGGGTTGGACGCACAAGCTCCTAAGTTATCACGAGTCCAATCTCACGAACAAGTTCTGTCGTTTCAAGTTGGTGTGGGATGATATATCGATGGCCGAGTCATCTGTATAGTCAGTAGCAAAAGACAAGCCACCTTGATCATGAGAGCACTTGAAATGAGTACTGGCTGGATCTGCATTAATGCTTCCTATCTACAATCGAATATCAAGGGGGTTTGTTTCACATGCTCACACAAAGTCCTAGACGGTACTCATAAGATCGCAAAGGTTGGTCCATTGGTCAGATAACGGACGACAGACAAGAGGGACCGTACCTCGATAAATGCCAAACGAGGGAACATACCCTCTTTTTTGTGCGGATGCTGACATCGCTTGTAATATCTCAATATATGGCTGCGGCCCTGTTTTGCCAGCAAACTGATAAGCAACCGCTGTCTCTCACGAGATTCGAGGGAAATGGCATGTGTTCCGATCAACCGCTGTGTGTGTACTGCGTCGAGAGACCGTGGGGGCATACCCAGAAAGGCATCATGGGCACTTTGGGAATGGCGATCGCCGTGTGATGCATCAACCACGACGAGCAAAGGCTTGGTGATGCCAAGGTTTTCTATCTGACAGAACTTAACAATTCGAGGAGTATTCACATCCATGATCGTGGATTTTTTGTGGGAAATGCGGACGATGCACACCCACGGGCAGAAGGCCATGTTGAACTGGGTAGATAGACACATGAGCTCCCTGATTTCTACATTCTTCCTCCCTGAAATTTCGGGAGGAAGCCATTACTCTGGATAGTTCGTACGATGAAAGGTTGAAAGAGACCATGAGATGCCTATTCGTAAATTCTGCTTGTGGGGGTAATTCAAGATAGCATATGATCAGCAAGTTGCAGACAACCAAAGTAAGACCCTCGATGCATACATGATTCTGTGCTTGGGGGTATAGATCGGGGTTCTGATGCCGGGTGATGATCAAGATCGTCCTCCCGACGTGTGGAGACGAGAGTGAGGGTGCGATCAAATCCGTGATTTGACTGTCGGAGCGTTACTCGCTCGGTTCGCAATCCAAAAATGAAGAACAGGCACACACAAGATCTCTCCATGTCTCTTCTTCGTCATTTTCGGTCTGCAGCTGATATATCTGCATGAACCCTTTGAGGCTAAACAAGAAGCACGAGAAAATGTGTCTGTGTAGGTACGAGTGCAAGGGAGGGCACAGACGTACGTCAGCCCGCCATCATCGGTGACATCGAGAAACTCGACCAGTTCATCTTTGGTTTCTTGGGAGAAGGGTGCGCCATTGGTGTCGCGTGCCCACGCGTCCAAGCCTTCTTGTGTGAGGTATGCGCCTTCAGGAGGTGTGAGCAAGGAGAGACCATGTGCTTTGCGCGACACCACAGATGGGGCAGGGGTGCAATACTTGGTGAAGATGTGTTTGAGACACGCTTCCAACTAAAGCAATGAGAGTCTCGTACGTCAAGCTGTAGTCACAGACGTCGGACGATCACCCACCTTTTGTGATACTGCGCCATCGTCATCGAGGAGCTGGGCATCTGGCTGGGTGTTTCGTCTGCCTTGTCGCGACGATGGCTCGGGTGTCCCCGGGCGGGGAGACTGTACGCGTAGATCAACGAGGGGAGTCGTGTTTGTCGTAGACGACATCGTGAAGGGCATGGTGAGGCGCCGATCACCAGTGATCGAGCAAGGAGTCTCCCTCGCGCTCGTCGTGTCGGACGATGAGCAAGGTCTGGCGGTCACGTGTTAGCCCACGCATTATGCGCTTCCTAATCGGACAACGTCCCTCTTCATCAATTGTCCTGTTCATGGCTACGAATGAAAGAGCGGAACCCCTCTCCATCGAGACGTTGTTGCAAAAACAAAAGGCGGAAAGAGATGCTGCTGCAAAGGTGTGTTTGTCGACTGCTTTGCTTGGGTCTTGCTCATATGAGCACCGTTTGTAGCCTAAATTTCTCTCCAAAGAGGAGCGTGCCAAGATTGCGATTGCTAAAAGGGCTGCTGAACTCAAGGAGCAGCGGGAGCGTGAAGAGAACACGAGACGAGATAGGGAGGTACTTGAGCGAGAGGCAGAGGAGGTGCGCCAACGGGAGAGAGAAAAGGAACGCACCGCACGATATGGGGGCACGACTCGTCGTGAGTGCTATTCCTTCGTGGCCCATCACTAAATGTTTGACTGTCTAGTACAGAAGATGAAAAGGAGAGGTATGGCCATCCCGAAAAGGACAGTCGACACGGGAGACGAGAAGGGAGAGGTAGGGGAAACCAACACGATGACCGTCGTGCTTCGCAGACTGCCCCTCCGCCTCGAGGTGGCTTTGCAAACGTCCCGACTGGCCCACGTGCAGATCGCGTGAAGACCTCAAATGCCCCGTCAT
>JBBPJS010001552.1:0-10442 GCA_038088835.1 Singerocomus rubriflavus
TGGGATCTTTGCCATGATCCTTCCTCTAATCATTCACATCTTGTGATGATCTTCCATTGTAGAGTAAGCCCTGCATTCATATCCACTTCTAATCTTCTTCTATGAATGCCTAACTTTTGCCTGCTGGACTTTACCCTTTATCTTATCATCCTATAGCATTAATATCTGTATACCCTAGACCCAGTCACAGCTTGGTCTGTGCACTCTCATGTACCATATATAAGGGGTTGTGCAAGGGCTGTTGTCCCCTAGCCAAATCCACTTGTTCACCTCACCTACCCTACCTGCAAAGGTGGCCTAGTGATGTTAAGCCCTGCAAGTAACAAGATAGCTATTCACCCACCTGCTTTTCATTGAGTGCCTGGGAGTGAGGCATTGCCTGGATGCAGTCCAATCTACCCCCCACTCTCTTCTCTATTTATTACTGTGTGTTCATCAACTTGTTACTTGATCAAGACAGGACCCAGTCAAGACATGATGGTAGACTATTGTTCAATACTTTGTAAAGATATGAAAACCCATGTGATTCAAGACATTAACACAACTATCAAGATGATGTCATACCTGCAGACATCATAGGTGTACACTGCTGGTTGTTCTTATCATATTAATGTGTTATATATTAGTTGTTCCTTCTTGCCTGTGGGCATGAGAGATGATCCTGTTGGGTACTGTGTGTAGACCCCAGGATGGGGTGGCACCCCTGATCAAGCTTTCAAGGATGGCAACCTGAATGACAGCCATGTGATTACCCAAGACTGGAATCCTTACCCCAAGAGTTGACAACAATTATGCCACATTCTTAAGTTGTGGTATTAGAAGGATGTGGACATGGCTGCAAGAGTGCCTGTCACACTGATGATGCAATAGTTCATCAAGGAGTATGATGATCACCCTATCATCTTATCTGACATATTCAGCAACTGTTTAGTCCTCTCTCTTTCTGCTCATGGTTCAAGCCCTGTAGAGATGATGCTGGATTGCCTGACAGGTTATGGTAATGAAGATAGGCTGGGTATTGTGTTTTGCTTTAGGTTGCTCAACACATGTTCCACATCTTTATCTTCCCTGATTAGCACAACATCTTATTTAGATTATTAATCTAGATCATAACCCTACAGAACCCTTGATGGGACCTCAGCCATAATCATCCCCTTGATCATTCACATCTTGTGATAATCTTCCATTTCTCATCTTCTTGCTTTTATTTCTGTTTCTAATTTTTTAAGATGAAAGCCTTATCTTCAACACATGGACTCAACCCTCTACCCTAGCTACAGCTTTATTAATTACCATATACTCTAAACAAGTCACAGCTTGGTCTGTGCACCATTATGTATCATATATAAGGGATTATGAGTTGGCTGTTATCCCCCAGCCTAATCCACTTGTTACCTCTTCTACCCTACCTGAATAAGGTGGCCTAGTGAAGTTAAGACATGTAGCTGAATGTTATTTACCTACTGAATCTTTATTGATTCTTTAGAAGTGAGACATTCTGGAGATAAAGCTAACCTCCATTCTCCTCCCCTATCATTTATATCATATCTCATCATTATATCAAATGTTGTATCAAGCTTGTACCCCATCAAGCACTCTGTCATAGTTTTGAAATATGGAAGACATTTATTGAAAGCATTACCAAACCCAAACTATGAAACCCACATAACTTGAGAGCTTTTATTGTCCTAGCTCTAGAAGATATTATATCTGCATGATATAGAGGCTATGTTGCTGTTATCCCTTATCATATTAACATTCTCATATCCTAGATAAGTTATACCCTCTAGTAGCACAGCATCTCTAGCAGGAAGATTATTGGGATTATTGAACAGACCCACAATAAATGTTAACAATATCTCATTCTTAAGGATAACAACCTGATTAATAGTCATGCAATTACCCAAGGCTTGAAACCTTTGCTTCAAGAGCCAGACATGATTACACTATACACATTAGGTTATTGTTAAACTCTGATCAGATGCTACTCTGAGGGAACTCTGAAGGTTCAGAGTTAAGGGGGTTGAATGGGACTTGGCTTCACCTTATGTGATGTGCCCTTGCAAAGGATCTGGTGTTCTGAATTTATGGAGGGTCAGAGGTTAGAGGGGGTATATATAGGAGAAGTTAGTCAATTACTTAGAGAATGTTGTGGAACCAAAGAGTTACACTACTTTGCCAAACAACCCAACCAACCTGGCAGACAACCAGAGAATGAGGGATGGTGTTGAGTGACTAGAGAAACACTATAACCCTGCATATCATCCATCACCATAACCTATTGGGTGATCTGGCATCACCAACAGAATCCTAGAGCAGTTGCAGATGAAAGGATGCTTGAACAGCAAGAGGGGGTTGAGAGTGAGGAAAGGGTGATCTACAACACCTTGACAAACTCTTGCATCATCAGTATGACAGGCACTCTTGCAGCTGTGTCCACATCCTTCTAATACCAGCACCTAAGAGACTGGCATAATCATGGATGACTCTTAGGGCAAGAAGTCTGGGTCTTGGGTAATTGCATGGCTATCTCCAGGTTGCCACTCTTGAAAGCTGGTCAGGGGTGCCACCCCATCCTGAGGTCTCACACAGTCCACCCAACAGGATCATCTCCAAGCCTGCAGGCAAGGAGGAACAACTAATAAATAACACCATGTTAATATGATAAGGGACACCAGCAATGTACACCTTTGTGACCCATAGGTATAACATCATCTTGAGCTTGTGATAAGACTCTTGAGTCACGTGGGTTATCTTGCACAAAGGGTTGATAATGATTGTTATCTGTAATGTCTTGACTGGGTTTTGTCTTAACTGAGTAACAAGTTGGCAAACACATAGTAATAAATAGAAAAGAGAGGATAGGGGGTTGGACTGCATCCAGGCAATGCCTCACTTCCAGGAAGTCTGAAGACTGGGTGGGTGAATAGCTACCTTGTTACTTGTTATTTCTTAAACATTACTAGGCCACCTTTGCAGGCAAAGTAGAAGAGGTAAACAAGTGGATTTGGCTGGGGGACAACAGCCCTTGCACAACCCCTTAAATATGATATATGAATGTGCACAGACCAAGCTGTGACTGTGGTCTAGGGTATAAGCTATTAATGCTACTGGTTTACTAGATTAAAAGGGTAAGATTCTTGAGGCAAAGGTTAGGCAGGCTTCTGAGAAGATCAGAAATGAGGGAACCTGCAAAAAGTAATGTAAATAAAAGATCATCACAAGATGTGAATGATCAGGAGGGAGATCATGGCAGAGATCCCATCAAGGGTTCTGCAGGGTCATAATCAAGATATAATCTCAATAGGAGATCATACTGATCAAATGGTAAGGCAGAAATAAGAAAGGCATGGTAGCCTTAAGGATGTGGGTGGATCTATAGATAATCAGTTAGGTGGTTGTGATAGTTGTAAGAAGAAAGGAAGAGGGGTTAAAATATGAGACATGTGATGAAGTGATGAGGTGAAGAGGGAACAATGTAATCACATGACCAGGGAAGTCATAAGGTTGTGAAGTGCAACCCATGCACTAAGGAGAGATCATCACCATGCACTAACACAAAGTATGCAGGTGGTATTCATGAATGTGCACAAGTATGTATGCAATGTTATAACAGATGGGGCTTTAACCTAAAATGTCAGATGTAGAGAATGCTGGACAGCAGGGAAAGGGGAATGGAATAGAGGATAGGATTGAGATGGAGCTTTCTCATAGATGATCTCCAGGACTACTCTTGCAAGTTCTTTCTAACCAATGAACTATTGCATCATGGTTCTACCTTTCTTCTAATATGATAACCTAATATGCATTGCATAATCATGTTTGGCTCTTGGGGTGAGGGTTCCAAGCCTTGGGTAATTATGTGGCTGATTCCAGGTTGCCATTCTTAAGAACAAAGCTGGTGTCACCATTAATCCTGGATATGTACAATAACCCACAGGATGTTTCAATGAGAATGTGATATCACTCATGGCTTAAGTTACTGTTATGATAGAATGTTAATATGATAAGGGTCAATCATGTTATGAATTGTGTATGATACTCAGTACTATGACTGCATGTTTATGTTGCATGAGTACTTCTCATGACCAATCCCTGATCACATGACCTCTCCATTCCTTCACACCTTCATGCATTCACCCTGTCACATCTTCACATCATCACTCTCTCTTCTTTCATTCTTCATGAATCACTAATCATTCTTCCATTCCAATCACCTTACCTTTCTCATTTCTGTCATTCCCTTCAATCATGACCCTGCAAGATCCTAAATGGATCTCTGCCATGATTCCCCTTCCAGATCATCACATCTTGTGATTGATCTTCCATTTACATTAAACCCTGCAGTCTCATCTCTGCTTTATTTCATTCTCCAAAAGAGCTGCCTAATGTTTGCCTCATGGACTTTACCCTTTCATATAGTATAGCTAATAGCACTAATAGCATATATCCTAGACCTATGACACAGCTTGGTCTGTGCTTGTTCCTGTAATGTATATAAGAAGTTATAACAAGGGCTATTTCCCCAGTCTAATCCACTTGTTCATACCTCTCCTACCCTGCCTACCAAGGTGGCCTAGTGATGTCACAAGTAAAGGATGTTATTTGCCTATCAGCTCTTCACTGAGTCCCTAGGAGTGAGATGTCTGAAGATAAAGCTAACCTTTATCCCTCCTCCCCATCATACCATTGTACTAGATCCTTGTACCACCAAACCACCAACATATTGGCCTATAAGCAAGCTTGTTCCCCATCAATGTACAGAACCCCGTACTAAGAAAAATGGAAGACATTCATTGGAAAATACTGAATCTAGAAACTATTAAAGATCATGTGATGTAGTCCCTCATCATTCCAACTACTGATGTTATATCTGTGATCACAAGAGGCTACCATTGCCATGCTGGTTTTATCCTATTGTTCACAGATATGATAACTTAAGCCACAAATGGTACTGCATCTCTGTTAGGACATGCTTGGGGTTATAGAACATACCCTTACATCTATGGTGACACTGACTTTGTTTTTAAGGGTTGCAACCTGATAATAGCTATGTGATCACCCAAGGCTTGGAATCCTTGCCTCAAGAGCTGACAATGATTATGCCTTTGATGTTAGGTTTTAGGTATTAGGAGGAAGACAGAACCATGATGCAATAGTTTGTTGGTTATCAAGGACTTGCAAAAGTAGTCCTGGAGTGCCTGATATAGAAGATCCCCCTGATGTGCTGTCCTTTCCTTTATATGAAGACCCCTGCTGTTCTAGCACCATTCCTCTTATCCAACATCTTATGGTTGAAGCCCCATACCAAGATCTCTGGTTGTTCATCAGGTTGGTTGGGTTGTTTGGCAAAGTAGCATAACTCTTTGGTTCTGCAACAAATCAGCAACATAGCCTGTTATGGTTCACAGATATAACATCTGTCTTGACTGGTTTATTAGAGTCTTGATGTCATGTGGTCTTTGATACATTTATGGTTTGGTATCTTTCAATGAATGAGTTCTGTACTTCTGGTTACTGGGTTCTGTTACTGAATGAGGTATGAGTTGGCTTGCTGGCCTGACATTGGCTGTTCAGTGGTGTGAGGTATGATTTGATGGGGGAGAGGAGTGAAGGGTTAGCCTTATCTCCTAATGTCTCACTCCTAGGGAATCAGTGAAGGTCTGGTAGGTGAATAACATTATGCTACTTGTGTTCTTACACTAGGCCACCTTGGTAGGGAGGGTAGAAGAGGAATGAACAAGTGGATTAGGCTGGGGGAACAGCCCTTGTCACAACCCCTTTATATATGGTACAGGAGCAAGCACAGACCAAGCTGTGACTTGGGGTCTAGGATATATGCTACTAATGCTATTGGCTGTATAGTAAAAAGGGTAAGGTCCATAAGAGAAAGGTTAGACATCTCATCTAATGAAATGAAAGAAGCAGAGATGAGAATGTAGGGTTTAATGTAAAGGGAAGATTGATCACAAGGTGTGACTGATCAGGAGAATGATTATGGCAGAGATTCATCTAGGATCTTGCAGGGTCATGATTGAGATGCAATCTCGATGTGTGATCATACCAATCAAAGGGGACAATGGAGATAAGAAAGGTGAGGTGATTGAGATAAGAGATTGATTGGTGAGGTCATGACAATTGTGAAGGAGTGAAGAGGTGAAAGAGAATGTGATATATGTGAAGGGTTAAGGGTGTGATGATGTGAAGGGACAGAGAGGTCACATGATCAGGAAAGATGTGTTATGGCACTCATGCATGCAAAAGTATGTAGTCATTGTGCAAAATTGTATGATATTTCATAACTGTTAAACTTGTGTCAGATGCTACTCTGAGGGGAACTCTGAAGGTCCAGAGTTGAGGGGTTCAGATGGGACTTGGCTTCACCTTATATGATGTACCCTTGCACAGGATCTGGTTGTCCTGAATTTACTGAGGGTCAGAGGTTGGAGGTCAGAGGGGTAATTAGAGGAAGTTGGTCAACAACTTAGAGAATGAGTGGGGAGAGTGTCAGATTATGTCAATATTCAAACTGAGGTGTACAAGGTGTAGCTATGGAGTTTATATACAAAGGGGCTTGAATGACTAAGTCCAGAGCTGGGTGACACTATATACCAGAGGGGTCAGAGGTAAGACTATGCTGGAGTGCAGCCTTGGAGCTGTGCTCCTAAGCAAGCACCAGTTTCAGAGTTCTAACTAAGTAAGAAATGGAATATAAGGTATGAGTGACATAGGAGAATGTAACAGAAACAGAGTTAGGAAGAAACACTAAGTACAAGTCCAAATGGAGTAAGTACAGGAGAAGACAGAGGAGAATGGACCAGAGGTGGTATGGAGGTACTGGAGTTGACTTGAAATGCAGGATATGACAGTATCCCCCTTTTAGGCCTGAATCTTTGAAGGCCACTAAGGATCATGTGACTCTGTTGATTGTGAAGTCTAAAAAAAGGCTAACTGGTGGGGTGGAGTGTTACCTGCACAGTATAAAGTCTGAATGATCTGTGGCCTGTTCCTTATCCTCTAACCACCATGTCCAAGTATGCCAATATCAAGACATGGAATGACAAATGACTGGCAGAGTGCACTGACAACAATGACCAACTGTGGGAGGTGAAGGCCATGGAATGAAGGCAGCACATGAAGGCAAAGAGGGAGGAGGAGGAGTGGAGGAAGGCAGAGGAGGCTGCCAAAAGATAGGCAGCAGAGGCTGAGGCAGCAGCCTGGAAAAGGGTGAGTCCACCACATTATGGATGGGTGGAGCTGACAGAGGACAGGCAGAACAGGTTGTGGTGGAGCAGAGCTCTAGTAAAGGGAAGAGGAAGCAGCATGTAAAGCTGGTGCTGGAGTGCTGGAGGTGTGAGTATCAGAGGCTAGAGTGCACCCTTGGGTCAGAGAAGGCAATGTCATGTGAGGAGTGCCAATGTGTTAAGGTAAGGTGTGAGAGGCCTGGAGAGGAGAAGACAGAGGAGAAGAGAAAGAGGAAGACAAATGACAGGGAGGAGATGGAGATTCCCCAGAAGAAGGTCTGGTCAGAGGAGATAGGGGGTAAGTCAGAGATGAAGGAGTGTGTGGAGTTGGTCATAAGAGTGATCAATGACCACCAGGACATGGTGCAGAGCTGGCTGGACCTGCTAATCCTAGCAGTGGGTCAGCTGGTGGATCTCAAAATCACAGAGGTATACTCAAACAATGAAAATGAGGAGGGGTTGGAGGATGAGGGATCAGGTGAGGATGGAGATGAGTTGGATGTGTTGGAGGACTTGTCCAGAGGTATTAGGGATGTAGAAATACCTTAATAATTTCCTCAAAATATAGATTTTCTCATTTGTCTCAAGTGTGGTGAGGTTCAGGCTTTTCCAGGTATCAGAGGTGGAAGTCTGACATGAGCTCTGATGCATGGTCCAGCTCCATTGTGAGCAGCCACAAGGTTTCTTTGTCTGTTCCTTCATATCTGAACCAGTGGACCAGGTACAGAAATTTGCAATTCTTCCTTTGGTGGTCTATCTTCAAGTTTAAGATTTGAGAGATCTCATACTCTGGTTCACTGTTGACTTCAACTGAAGGCAGAGGTGGTTGCATGTGGTTAGGGATGGTGTTTGGAGTTGTGGGTTCTAATTGGGAGACATGGAAGACCAGATGTACAGACTTCATGTTCTTCAGGAGATGGAGGGTGAAAAAGAATGTATCTGCCTGTGCAATGATATCAAAGGGCCCAAGGTTCTTTTCAGAGAGTTTTTTGGAGGGATGTGTGGTACTGAAGTACTTGGCCTTGATGAAAACCTGATCACTGACTTTAAAGTCCAATGCCAGAGTTTGTTGGGCATCTGCAGAACCTTGATATTATTGCTGAGCTAGGCTGATCTCTTCATGGAGGAATTGGTGGAGATAGTTGAGGTCAATGGAGTACTCTCAGGCTCTGATGGAGGTGAGGTCTTGCTTAGAATGCACAGTGATGTTAGGATGGTAGCCCTTATTAGCACAGAATGAAGAAATGCTGGTGGTAGTGTTCAGAGTGTTGTTGTATGCAGAATCCATGAGGGGCAGGAGTTTGGACCAGTTATCTTGCTGATAGTTGCAGTATATATGGAGGTATTGCTCTAGTGTCTGATTCATTCATTCTGTTTGGCCATTGCCCTCCAGATGGTAGCTGGAGGTGAAGTGGAGTCAGATATTGAGAGCCTTGCCTAATGAGTGGAAGAAATGTGAGATGAACTCTGAGCCTCGATCAGAGGTGATGTGGAAGGGAACTCCATGCTTTGAAAAGACATGGAGTAGGAAGAGTTTTGCTAACTCTGGAGAGGTTACCTTGTTATTGGTGGGGATAAAGATGCATTGTTTGGACATTCTGTCCATGACAATGAGGATGGCAGTGTGACTAAAGGATGGAGATAATAGCTCAATGAAGTCCATAGAGATGGAATTCCATGGCTTCTCAGGGATTGGTAGCTGTTTTAGTAGCCCATAGGGCTTGTGTCTTGATATCTTGGCTCAGACACAGACTATACAGGACAGGACATATTCTTTGATGAAGGTCTGGATACCTGGCCAGGTGTATCCATGACAAATTAGCTCTAATGTATGATTTTGTCCAAAATAACCAGAGAGTGAATGGTCATGTTTGTAATGGAGGATGCAGAGGTGGAGATCATTGGCATCAGGGACATAGATGCAATCATCAAGGCATAAGAAGCCTTTAGAGTTGACAGACCAACAAGAGTCAGAGGGTTTAGAGGAGGACATGTGAATAGAGGAGATAGGGTCAGAGGAAAAAGTGAAGAGGATGTTGTTGTGTAGGGACTTGATGTTGAACAACATACTGGCTTGGAGGACTGGAGCTGCTAAACATGATGCCCTGAGGGACAACATGAGTTGCTCTTGAATGAATACAGGGCAGAAATTCTGGAGGTTAACCAGAGCATAGTCCCTATCCCCCTTTTTGAGATAGATGTCCCAGCATCTAGTGAGGGAATTGGGTTTCACACCTTACTTTCCAGGATAGAAACAGACAACCATGTTGAACTGGGAGAGAAACTATGACCACTGGGCTTGGTGCTGAGTGAGGAGTTTGAAGGTGGTGAAATATTCCAAGTTCTTGTGGTCCATTACAATGTTGACCAGAGTTCTGGAGCCCTCAAGGTAGTGCTACCAAGTCTGGAAGGACTTGAAGATGGTGAGCAATTTCTTATTGTGGGTGTCATAGTTCAGCTCTGAAGCAAAAAGGGTGCAGGAGAAGAAAGCCACTGGATGGACTTTATCATCTGGGCAGTGAAGAGAAAGGATGCCTGTGATGGCATAATTGGAGGTGTCTGTCTTGATGATTAGTGGGGCATCAGGGACCCAGTGGGTGAGGATAGAAGCAGAGGTGAAAGCATCTTTAAGACACTAAAAGGTGGAGTGGCAGAATTCATTGAAGTTTCAAGGGGTGCCCTTACAAGTAAGACAAGTGAGTGGGATGACCAGCCCAGAGTAATTGGTGATAAAATGCCAATAGAAGTTAGTGAAACCAAGGAAGGACTGAATGTCTTGGACCTTATGAGGTTCAGGCCAATCAACTATGGCCTTTACCTTATCAGAGGACATAGTAAGTCTGGATGGAAAGAGTTGGTACCCAAGGTACTCAGTTGAGTTGGTGTGAAACTTACACTTCTCAGGCTTGGTGTAAAGTCTGTGCTTTCAGAGGTGCTGGAGAACTTTCCAGACATACTCTTTGTGCTTCATGCAGTCTTTTGAGAAGATCAGGATGTCATCAAGATATATGATGACAGAGACATTGAGTAGATCTGTGAAGATGGAGTTTACAAATTGCTGGAATGCTGTAGGGGCATTAGTTAGACTGAATGGCATGACTAGCCACTTGTATGACCCATAGCATGTGTGGAAAGATGTCTTCCACTCATCTTTGATGGTGATGCAGACTAGGTGGTACATATGCCAGAAATCAAGTT
>JBBPJS010001553.1:0-10442 GCA_038088835.1 Singerocomus rubriflavus
TATGCTATTGGCTACCACTCCCATGGTAGCTCTACTTACGCTATTGGTTACCACTACTCAGGTATACTCTCATGCCTGCCCTTAACCAGGGTTCAGGGCACCATACAAGTACTTATACATGCCCTTGTAGTACAATACCTTAGCTTTCGTCTCCCTTGTACTTCATTAGTACTAGGCCCTTGTCCAATCCACATCTTATCCTTGTAACCCTCGAGTGCCTTGTCACTACGACTTGGCATCCCTTGTGTCTCAGTCTTCTCGACTAGACGAACCCTTGATGGAGTGCTTAACACTATGCCCTTCAACCCTCGTACTTGACCACTGACTCGGCCTAGTCTTTCAAGGGCTATGCGCTGTCCTGCCCAGTCAATGCATAACAAAAGATGAAAGCTACTCCAACACGACTAGTTCTAGCTAGTTCACTCCTGATGGCATCACGTTGCAACAACCTTGACCCCCTCAACCCACTGTCAACTCTTGGTGGTCCCTGCAAACCAACCAAGCCCTAGTCCAGTCTTCTTCTAACAATAATGAAGACTCCCACTCGGACACAGACTCCGACTCAGGTATCACCTCCTCAAATCCAGCCGCTGACCAGATAGCCACAGCCCTTAGCCACGCTCTATCAGCCCAGGCCTCCATCCCCAGAGTACCCACACCGCCGTCCCTGCTCCTAGTCCACTGACATCTCACATTTTCCCCTGTTAACACCTCTACATCAGCCATGTCCAACTCCACCAAACCCATAGAACTCTGCCTTGGCACCCCCGAGCACTTCGACGAAGATTACAAGAAAGCTCTGCCATGGCTTAACACAGTCATGTTCTACCTCACCATCAACAAGGAAGTATACAACACCTCCATGAAGAAGATTGCCTTCGCCCTCTCGTACATGACTAAGGGCTCCACCGCTACATGGGCCCAGAACTTCCACCTCAAGGCCTACGACTCTGTTACCAGTGCCATTGACATGGGCACCTACCAGAACTTCCTCAAGGCTTTCCATGAAGCCTACCAGAACCAACAAGTCATAGCCGACGCCATCTCCTGGCTCACCACCACCTGCATGACCCTCAACAAGAAGAGGGAATATGAACCATCCATCCAAGAGTACAATGCCCACTTTGTGACAAAGAAGTCTGAAGCAGAAATTACCGAGAACCAAGTTCTCATCAGCTACTACGCAGCTGCCATACCCATCTCCATCATGCACCACATATACGGCATGGAGAAAGTCCCTACTACAGTCGAAGAATGGATGACACATGCCGCCGCATTCATCTCCCAACATGAGCGAGCTAACCACATCACTTAGCAATCCCTCAGACCACGTCAGTTCCAACACTTTCACATGACTTACACCCCTGCCCCTAGAGACCCTAACGCCATAGACGTAGATGCTGTCCGCATCAACAAGCTCACCTTCGAAGAACGAAAAAGATGCTGGGACCTCAAACTATGCTTCTGATGCTGACAACCCAGCCATCGCACTGACACCTGCCCCAAATTCAAGGACCACAAGACTGCTTCCTCCCCTCCAATGGCAAAGAAGACTTGAGGGATTGCCTCGCACACATCCTGTGCCGAGGAACTCATCGACTTGGCAGATGAAGACAAGGGGACAGCCACCATTGGTAGAACCCAGGGTTTTTAAAAAGGGGACCGCTTAAGACGCGTAGCTCTCCCCCTTTCCCTCCTGTGTACGCTAAAGTAGAGGAAATCAATAGACACTCATTGTCTCTTTTGATCAACCTACTCGTATCCATAAAATGAAGCGTCGCTACTACTGCCCTTGTTGACAGTGGAGCAGAAATCAACTGCATCGATTGGCACTTCGCCAAGAGAAACAACATTCTCCTAACCTGACTCGACAAACCTATTCGAATTGCCAATGTAGACTCCTCCCTAAACAAACAAGGAACTGCCAAGTACGGAGCCGACATATACCTCACCATCGGCGACATCATGCACAAGATCCACTTCGTAGTGATCCACTGCAGATCCAACAACCTTATACTTGGCGCACCATGGTTGTGCAAAATCAACCCATGAATCAACTGGGCCACCAAGGTGGTCGAAATCAAACGGTCCACGGACCAATCCCAAAACTACGCCCATCTTTACTCCCATATCCCCGCTAAACCTTTCCTAATCAGAGAAATCCGCGTCACATGTGAGGAAATCCCCCACTTCTTTAGGTATCTTAACCATCGTCAACCAGAAGAACAAGTCACCCATAATGTCCAAGCTCTCAATTGAATAAAGAAAGTAGGATAATGGTTCGTCATGGCCACAACATCGACCAACCTCGCCATCGAAGCCCTTCAAAACAAACCAAAGGTCACCCTCCCTGACAGATACAGCACATTCACAGACATCTTTACCGAGCCCACCGGCAACCAACTTCCCCCCTCATGGTCATACGATCATGAAATCCATCTCTGCGACACATTCAAACCCAGGATTAGCAAGATCTATCCTCTGAACCCCGAGGAAAGGATCGCAACGGAGGGGTTCATCGACAAAAACCTAAAAGCCAGCAAGATAAGACCATCCAAGTCCCCCCAAGCCTTACCGTTCTTCTTTGTCAAAAAGAAAGACAGCAAGCTGTGACTGTGCCAGGACTACCAATATGTCAACGAATATACTGTTCGAAATGCATACCCTTTACCTCTTATCTCTGACCTCATGGACAAGCTGAAGGATGCCAAGGTGTTTACCAAATTTGATGTTTGTTGGGGATACAACAATGTCTGAATCAAGGAAGGCCACCAATGGAAAGCCACCTTCATCACCCACAAGGGCCTCTACAAACCCACCATCATGTTCTTCAGTCTCTCTAACTCCCCAGCCACCTTCCAGCGCTTCATGAATGAATCCTTCACAGATCTCATAGCCAAGGGATGGTTGGTGATCTATATGAACAATTTACTCATCTTCTCCCCTGACCAGGAAACTCATGATGAACGGACTTGCTGCATCCTTGAATGAATGTGGCAACTCAACCTATGGCTCAAACTGGAAAAGTGCAACTTCAACAAACTTAAAGTTGACTACCTCGGCATGGTCGTCAAATCTGGACAAATTGCGATGGACCCAGTCAAGCTTGACAGTATCGCCAAGTGGCCCCAACCTCAATCCATCAAAGAAGTAAGGTTGTTCCTGGGATTCACTAACTTCTACTGCAGGTTCATCCCCAGCTACTCCACCATCATCAGACCACTGGTAGATCTGATGAAGAAAACCCAACCCTGGAAGTGGACAGAAACCTGCGTGAAAACCTTCAATACCCTCAAGGACTTATTTCTTGCCAAACCGGTACTCACCTTCCCTGACCTCTCTAAACCATTCGTCATCTCCACCGACATGTCACTCCACACCATGGGTGGTGTTCTTTTCCAACAGGGAAGCGATGGACAACTCCATCTGTGCTCCTACATCTTGCAGGTGTTCTCACCAGCAGAAAGGAACTATGACATCTATGACCAGGAACTACTTGCCATCATTAGAGCATTGAAAACTTGATGTCACTATCTACAGGGTACAGGGCATACCACCACTGTGCTCACTGATCACAAAAACCTTACATATTTCCGGGAGGCTCAAAAACTCAATCGACAACAAGCCAGATGGCTCCTGGATCTTGCCGATTTCGACTTCCACCTGCAGCACACTCCCAGCTCCACGCTGACCGCTCCCAATGTGCTGTTGCAATGACCGGACCATTGCACCACTAACACTGACAACGAACAAGTCACACTCCTTCCTCCCTCCTTGTTCATTAACCTCATGGATGCTGACCTCACCTCACACATCCAGAAACAAATGGCAACAGACCTGTTTGCCATGGATCTTCTCAATCGTTTCGATTCCTCGACCCCCCTCCCCCTTTGTCCCTATCTAGGGCTCTTCCAACAATGTGATGGCCTCCTCTCGTATCAACAATGTCTCTACATTCCGCCAGACATCCGCTTGACCATTCTGCAGCACTACCACGACCATGAATCTGCAGGGCACCCCAGCCTTCAAAAAACCCTGGCGCTCCTGGCCCAACACTACTGGTGGCCCAGGATGGCCACCGCTGCCCACAACTACGTCTGCAACTGCATTCCCTGTCAGGCCAACAAGGCCAATACTCATCCCACAACGCCCCCCTTACAACCCATCACCTTGCAGAGCACCCATCCATTCCAACAGATCAGCATTGACCTCATCACTAACCTCCCTCCTGTGCAGGGCTTTGATGCTCTCATGGTCATGGTCGATCATGGCCTTATAAAGGGGGTAATTCTCTGCCCTACCACAAAATCTGCCTCCACTGCCAACATTGCCACCCTCTTTTTCAACTCCATCTACAAACACATCGGACTCTACAACAAAATCATATCGGATCAGGGCCCATAATTTGCCTCTAACTTTGCACAAGCCCTTGGAAAACTCCTCAAATATGATTTAGCACTCTCCACAGCATACCACCCACAGATGGACGGTCAAACAGAAAGAGTTAACCAGGAGATAGAGACCTATCTACGGATCTACTGCAGCAACCATCCCACCAGCTGGGTAGAAAACATCATGCACACCGAGTTCGTGCACAACCATCGCCCCCACTTGGTAACAGGGAAATCTCCTTTCTTCCTCCTCATGGGCTTCGAATCCAGACCTCTTCCTGATGTCCCCCTCATCTCAGACAATCCCATAGCCGACGAATGCGTCAAAAACCTGATCAAGGCACACAATGAAGCCAATGCCGCTCACAACTTAGCTCGCATGTGCATGCAAAACAGAGACATGCACGCATACAAACCCTTCCAGAAAGGGGACCAAGTATGGCTAGAAGCCACAAACTAAAACAACAGGTAGCAAACCCCAAGTTCACACCAAAACAAGAAGGACCATTTATAGTCACTGAAGTCATCTCCCCTGTTGCATTCAGACTGTGACTTCCCAAGACTTGGAAGATCCACCCTGTCTTCCACGCCTCCCTTTTGTCTCCATATAGAACTGACGAAACAAACCTTAACCCCCCTATCCCTGATTTAATAGACGGGGAAGAAGAATACGAAATAGAACGGATCTGGAAGCACTGTGGAAAGCCGTCTGCCTGCTCATTCCTGATTCGATGGAAAGGATACGGCCCAGAGAATGACTCATGGGTCCCCAAAAAGGACCTGTTGCATGCCCTACAGCTTCTCACAAACTATAAAAAATGACATCACCTGTAGGAAACCCCAGAACACCTCCATTCAACCCACCATGTTCTACACCCTCACCATATGCCTTGTGTCCATGTCCCTTAGCCCCAACTATGAAAACAACAATGCCACCAGTCAGAATCTGTCGCCACGACCGGAGAATCCCCAGCCTGGAGCTGATCTTGATACGTCGTCACTATTTCCTTCTCCTTCTTCGAGTTCTCTATCTGCAACCCTTATGTCATTGCATCAGGTGACAGCAGATGATTCTTTTAACCCTCCTATTGATTCTACTCCATGAAGTGGAACCCTTTCTATAGACTTACCCCTCTATGCCCACAGAATGCGTGCTGGTCAGCACAACATCAACTATGCCCTCCAAATCCACGCCTTTACTCAAGACGCCCACCTCACCATCCCCATCGAGGCCCACCTTAATATGGGATCACCCCTCCAATCCCTCTACACAGCATTCCTAGCCCTTCAATGCCTGCATATGGGCTCCTCCTGCACCCACAGTAACGCCAATGCGATGTGTGCATTCCTTATCTCCGTCATGAGCTCGGTCGCCATCTCCCTCGAGAACTCGTTGCTCAAGATGGCCTACCAAATGGAATTCAGGAAATTCCTTAACAGCCTGGATGAATACCTTCGCAATCTTGCTAACACAGAGCCAGCCGAACCCGCTATATCCCCTACCCCCATGCTCAATGATGATGCATTAACCTTTGATGAGTTAATGATCATAGAACAACTTGAAACATACTGGACTGGCGCCCAAGGCCAAGTAGTCCTCCCGCTAATGCACCCTCACTACAATGAAGCATGCTTCCAATGTCACCACCTCGGGCATGTACGCATCAATTGCCCCATCTACCAATGCCCCTTCTGCATGCTGTGGCGGCCCAGCCACATGCAAGAAAGGTGCATGCTTCGTCATTCCACAATCTTACCTGTAGACCACACCACCACCCAATCCCCTACTCCCTCCGCATCTACCTCGTCCCAGGACTCCTCCAACCCTGCATCCATCGCCCACTCCCCAGTCTGGCACACACGTCGCAATCACGGGCATACATGCAGCAATCCCCACTTCACACCACTATGTGTACCCCCTCCTCATTTTATAGACACCCCCACCGTGTTTGGCGACATCTCAGACCACGGTGACGACATTTATGATGACGTCACCTACAGTAACATGACTGGCTCCCCAGTCAACGAACCCTCATCCTACAGTTGGGCATAGAAGACTCATGTGGTCACTCGCAGGCTAAACGGGGGGTAATGTTACACTTTTTCTTCACTTCACTACATGCACTATGCTTTGCTCTAGACTACGCTATGCAGCACCAATGTGCTATTCTTTTCTTTCATCTCGAATGCTGACTCAGTCATTTTAAACCCTTATGCCAGCTGTGCTTCTTTTTCTGCTTTTCACTTCCGTGCACAGCCTGGCCTTCCTTTGTCAGCATTCCCTTTTCATTACCTTGTTATAACCTTGCCATAGCCTTACCACCACTCCCATTATGCCATTGGCTACCATAGCCATGGGAGCTCCACCTATGCTATTGGCTACCTTTACTTCAGTATTATCTCACGATCTCTTTATGCTATTGGCTACCACTCCCATGGTAGCTCTATTTATGCCATTGGTTACCACTACTCGGGTATATTCTCATGCCTGCCCTTAACCAGGGTTCAGGGCACCATACGAGTACTTATACATGCCCTCGTAGTACGATACCTTAGCTTTCGTCTCCCTTGTACTTCATTAGTACTAGGCCCTTGTCCAATCCATTCTTGATTCCTCTCCTCCTCACGTGCCTCGTCTTCACAACTTGGCAAGTCATTGCCCTTGGTCTCATTGACTAGGGTAACCTCTGTCGAAGCACTTAATGATAAGCTCTCCATCCCCTCATACTTGATTCTTAACCCGGCCTAGTCTTTCAAGGGCTACGTGCTGACCTACCCGGCCGACGCGTAACAAAAAATGAAAGCTATTCCAATGTGACAAGTCTTCACTAGTTCGCCTTAGATGACACCACATCGCAACAACCTAGACCCCCTCAACCCACTGTCAACTCTTGGTGGTCCCCACGAACCACTCAAGCCCTAGCCCAGTCTTCCTCTGATAACGACAAAGACTCCCAATCAAACACAGATTCTGACCCAGGTATCACCCCCTCGAACCCCGCTGCTGATCAGCTTGCCACCAGCCTTAGCCACATACTATCGGCATTAGCCTCTATCCCCAAAGTACCTACACCACCGTTTTCACTCCCAGTCCACCGACATCTCACCTTTTTCCCCATTAACACCTCTACGCCAGCCATATCTAGCACTGCCAAACCCATCGAACTCCATCTCGGTACCCCCAAACACTTCGACGGAGAATACAGAAAAGCTCTGCCGTGGCTCAACATGGTCATGTTCTACCTCGCTGTCAATGAGGAAGTATACAATACGACTGCAAAAAAGATCGCCTTCACCCTCTCCTTCATGACCAAGGGCTCCGCGGCCACATGGGCTGAAAACTTCTGCCTTAAGGCATACGATCCAACCACTGGTGCCATCAACATGGGCACCTACCAGAACTTTCTCAAGGCATTCCGCAAAACTTACCAGAACCAGCAAGTCATGGCTGACGCCATCTCATAGCTCGCCACCACCCGCATGATCCTCAACAAGAAGAAGGAATACAAACCTTCCATCCAAGAATACAATGCCCACTTCACGATGAAGAAATCCGAAGCCAAAATCACGGAGAACCAAGTTCTCATTAGTTACTATGCTGCCACCATTCCCATCTCCATCATGCGCCGCATCTATGGCATGGAGAAAGTTCCCACCACAGTCGAAGAATGGATGACATGTGCTGCAGCATTCATCTCCCAGCATGAGCGAGCCAACCGTGTCGCTCAACAGTCCCTTAGACCCTGTCAGTTTCAACCCTTCCATGCTGCTCATCATGCCCCCACTAGAAACCTGAATGCCATGGACGTAGACACCGTCCATGTCAACAAGCTCACCCTCAAAGAACGAAAGAGGTGCTTCGACCTCAATCTCTGTTTCCGATGCTGGCAATCTGGCCATCAAACCAATGCCTGTCCCAAGTACGGCAACAGCAAGAACACTTCCTCCCCTCCAACGATGAAGAAGACTCGAGGGATTGCCTCACACACACCCCATGTCGAGGAACTCATCAACTTGGCAGATGAAAACGAGGGGACAGCCACCATAGATAGAATGCAGGGTTTTTAAAAAGGGGACTGCTTAAGATGCGTAGCTCTCCCCCTCCCGCTCCCGTGTATGCTAAAGTAGAGGAAGTCAATAGGCACTCATTGTCACTACTGATCAATCTACTCATATCCACAAAACGAAGCATTGCCACTACTGCCCTCGTCGACAGCGGAGCAGAAATCAACTGTATCGATTGGCACTTTGCCAAAAGAAACAACATTCCCCTCACCCGACTTGACAAACCCATCTGCATTGCAAATGTGGATGCCTCCCCGAACAAACAAGGAACTGCCAAATATGGAGCTGACATATACCTTACGATCAGTGACATCATGCACAAGGTACACTTCATAGTAATCCACTGCGGATCAAATAACCTCATCCTCAGCGCACTGTGGTTGCACAAAATTAATCCATGAATCAACTGGGCCACCAAGGTGGTCGAAATCAGATGGTCCACAAACCAGTCCAAGAACTATGCACGCCTTCACTTTCACATCCCCACCAAACCCTTCCCCACCCAGGAGATCCACGTCACCTGGGAAGAAACCCCCCACTTCTTTAGGTATCTCAACTGCTGACAACCGGAAGAACAGGTCATCTGCAACGTCCAATCTCTTAACAGAATATGGAAAATAGGACAATGGTTTGTTAGGGCCACGACATCGACCAACCTTGCCATCGAAGCCCTCCAACACAAACCCAAGGTTACACTCCCCAACAGATATAGCGCATTTACGAACGTCTTCTCCAAACCCACCGGCAATCAATTGCCCCCGTTGCGGTCGTACAACCACGAAATCAACCTCCACAACACCTTTAAGCCCAGGATCAGCAAGATCTATCCTCTAAACCTCGAGGAATGGATCGCAACAGAGGGGTTCATCGATGAAAACCTCCAAGCCGGCAAGATAAGACCTTCCAAGTCACCTCAGACATCACCCTTTTTCTTTGTCAAGAAAAAGGATGGTAAACTATGGCCATGTCAAGACTACTGATACATTAATGAGCACACCATTCAAGACGCCTACCCCCTACCTCTCATCTCCGACCTCATGGATAAACTGAAGGATGCCAAGGTGTTTACCAAGTTCGATGTTCATTGGGGATACAACAACGTCTGGATCAAGGAAGGGCACCAATGAAAAGCCGCCTTCATCACCCATAAAGGTCTTTACGAACCCACTGTTATGTTCTTCGGCCTCTCTAACTCCCTGGCAATGTTCCAACGCTTCATAAATGAATCCTTCACAGATCTCATAGCAGAGGGATGGTTGGTAATTTACATGGACGATCTACTCATCTTCTCCCCCGACCAGGCAACTCATGATGAATGGACTTGCCGTGTCCTTGAACAGATGCAACAACTCAATCTCCGACTCAAGCTTGAAAAATGCAACTTCAATAAATCCAAAGTCGACTACCTCAGCATGGTCGTTAAGCCCGGACAAATCGCAATGGACCCAGTCAAACTTGACAGCATCGCCAAATGGCCACAACCTCAATCCATAAAAGAAGTGAGGTCGTTCCTAGGGTTTACTAACTTCTACTGCAGATTCATTCATAACTACTCCACACTCGTTCAACCATTGGTTGATTTGACGAAGAAGACCCAATCTTGGGAATGGACGAAATCCTACATGAAGACCTTTGACACCCTCAAGGAGCTGTTCCTCACCAAACCAGTACTCACGTTCCCCGACCTTACCAAACCCTTCATCATCTCCACGGACACCTTACTCCACACCTCAGGTGCCGTTCTCTCTCAACAGGGAAACGATGGGCAAATGCACCCATGCTCCTATATATCCCAAGCATTCTTGCCGGCGGAACGAAACTATGACATTTATGACCAGGAACTGCTTGCCATCATCAGGGCCCTAAAAACGTGGTGCCACTATTTACAGGGGATGGGACACACTACCACCATGTTCACTGACCATAAAAACCTCACATATTTCCGTGAGGCTCAGAAGCTCAACTGTCGCCAAGCCCGATGGCTCC
>JBBPJS010001555.1:0-10440 GCA_038088835.1 Singerocomus rubriflavus
ACGAGACTGGAGGGAAGGAGCGTTCGGTGACGCGACGAGCAGTCGACGCTCGTCCAAATAAGGAAATGTAGGTAATGTACTATAGCTGAACTAATGAGGAGCCTAATCGACGGGCTGATCTCCAACAGGGGAATGATAGCACTGCCCATCCGATTGCAAAGGAATCATACTTGATAGGGTTAGAAACGATTGGCAATAAATGGCTGCACAAACCTCTTTGTCCATGGCAGGATGATGTAGGTAGAATACCTGCTGGAGTCGACAAGGTACTTGGGAATCATTTCGTTGAACTCCATGATCGACATAGAGTTCCCCCGACTGACATATTTCTTCTTCCATTTGATTGATCTCGCATAATTGGAACCACCTTCAATGATGCTAGACCAGAATATTGTCATGGTCGCAGATCATCTTTGAGGCTCTGAGCATAAATGCAGAGACGAAAGCGATGATCTGATGATCCACAAGCAGGTGAAATCGTGCCTTGAGTCATTACAAAAGGGCAAGGATGGGTGACGGTCTCGGGGTAATGTAGTCTCATCCACTGTGATTATATGCATTCCCCTTACATATCGGCCCAAGTAAGTGTTAGTGTTTAGTCTTCCAAGTTGTACTTACTGCGCAACCAGGTGACGTCAATACACAGACCACCATCTAGACCAGGCTTTGACTTTATGCTGGAGATGGTACATTGTCCTTTGTGTCCCACCCAAACGTTAACAGACATAGATCAGTTTGACTCGCATGCGCTCGGGCAGGAGCTCGCCTTCTATCGCCAGGAAATATTGGATAAGCATTGTTGTGTGTGATGCGGATAAAATACATATAGTGAATGTGTGGATCAGGAGATCTTTCGAGCTTTGAGAGCCGTCTTGGATACTACAAATACTTCATCGTAATGCCATATTCCCAGCGACGCTGCATGCTTTCTCTCGTACCCTTGACAGCATGATAGACTGAGCTCATAACATGAACAAACTGTATCACTAAGATTCGTTGAACGTAATGTGAATATAACCCGTACCTCGTCAACATCCGTCTATGCCTCCACGAACCCATGACTACCCGCACTTCGCTTCGCTTGAGGCGAATGTCAACGTGATCTTTCAGACCAAGTATCAATCCATCAGAGTATCGTTTAAAGGCTGTCTCGTTATCCTGAGAGCTGGTGACGGCATTGCTAAGTCTCTCCAGCTTCTTTATATGACGTACTTGGAAGCCGGCGAATTAGTTCGATTTAGACCCGACTTCACTACAATAAAAACAACTCATTTAGTTCCATTAATCCTGCTTGTCATGAACATTCACGTCTACTTGTACCTCACCCTGCATTTGGTTGAAACATTTAGCGATCTCTGGTGCAATCACTTCCTTTAAGAACGACCAGCGGACCAGTTCTTTGTTTCTTTTGTGTGCAGAAAGGATCTACGTGAGTCCATCAGCTCTACACTGCGAGTCGGCATGTTGAGAGTGCAGTGTCTCGATCGTTTCTTCGAGATGTATGGTTTGATGTCTAATCGCATGAATATTAGTAACATGCCAGTGAGGATAACGATGGACGCACCTGATTTCATCACCTGCGCGTGAAGAGACTTGATGGTGTCTTCAGGGCCTGATATTTAATTAATATGAATGTTATTCATGCGCTAAGTGAGGATGGCGATGAACATACCTGAGCTTATCTCTCATGCATGAAGAGGCTTGATAGTACCTTTGGAAATTTCAATTTGCTGTTGAATAAACGTGGATGTCAGCGGCGCACGAGCAAGGCTAGCAATGGACGCACTCGGGCCCATCTCCTGTGCATGAAGGGACTTGATAGTTTTACTCAAGTTATCCTCCCTTCGATTTGGGAACCAGAAGCTTGCTGCGTCTCCGCCAAATGGTTTCATTGAGATGAGAATTTCACTATCTAATAAATGTGGATATCAATGACGTGGAAGCCAAGTTGATGATAATACAGTTTGGACGCGCAAAGTCTTGGTACCACGTGACCGTGGCGAAGAATTCCCCCGACGCGTCCGATGCACCACACACTGAGCTGAGCGCATCAACGTGTGCTATGAACTCTGTGGTTGTCAGTGAGCACATTACTGATGTCATGGATGCTGCTTCGCAACGTCGGCTGTTGCACATTCATCTCCAGTGTCCGTCTGCAGCTAACGCTGATATCTTGCGTGCAATGGGCACGCCAATACATATGCAGGTTACATGTAGATATACATGCTTCCCTAGAGGGTGAGTGGTGGGGGGTGGGACTATCGGGCAGACGAGCAAAGTTGTCATAAATACATACATCGAGAGCTCTGTCTTCTTCACGTGATCAATGGACGACGCGCGATCCATTTCCCCATCGTCTCACCTCGTCGTCTTACGTCGGACTCCTTCATCGCTCCTCAAGATGGTTGACCAATTTTAACATTGAACCCTTCTTCACAATAATGAGGCAATTGCAGTGAGTCCCTTTCAGACTTTTAAGCGACCAATGAACAAAATTCATCAAGTCACAACAGAATTCTCTAACGATAAGTAGAAGTACAACCCATACATTGTGAGTTTTTTTTTTTTTTCATATCATCTCGCACTATCTGACCACTCTAACATGGCTACGGACGGCACAGTGACTGGTAGGGTTATGGTTTTATTAGGGTTCAAGAGCACGGGTACAGGTCTACACTTGAAGCGTACCCACCAGTACTCGCACCGCTTACCAATTTCGTCACCGCATCTGACTTCCACCATATGATAGCGACGACGTGGAGGTGACCATGTTGGAATACAATCGCGGGTCTAACTCAGTCGTGCGCGGATTGCGACGGACTAATATATATTCACCTATCGCGGGTCTAACTACATGCGATTCAGCGCGAGTAGGTATGAGTACAGTGGAATAATCTCACCTCAGTCGTGCGCGGGTTGCGACGGACTGTGGTGATCGAGTACAACGACCGGTCTTATGTACGAAAGAGAAACAGTAAAGCCGTACGTCGGGATATATGTATCGTATGACTGTCTGTCAGTCAACGGCTAAAGTAATAAATGAAAGAAAAGATACACGATAGATCGCAATGGAGACGTTCCTGCATGTTGCCTGAGTTTCACTTGCGGATGCGCTTGCCAAATTCCAACAGGCCAATGCCACAGCGTCACCACCACACGACGACAACAATGACAACTCCCAACACAACACCAACGATGACGAGGCGGACGCGCGCGTGGCCAATACCATGGCGTGACTAGGACGGCGATGGGGAGGTGGCGACGCGTGCGTGGCAAACGCCACGACACCATTGTAAGATGACAACGACCCCTCGTGCCCGTGGCCAGTATCATGGTTCCACAACAACAACGGCGGCGGCACGGTATTGGCCAGCGACAATAACCTCCACGCTATACCTGCATCCAAACCCATACTCGTGGCAATGGGTATGGCAATGGGTACGGGTCAATGTGTCCGTGCCCGCGGATTGCGCGTGCTCGCCCATGGTCAGGATGGATGACGGGCTATCCATTGTCGCATCAAATGTATCGTACATTGTCGTATTAGCTATACATTGACCAGAATTATAGTTACAGGCACAGAGAACGACACGAAAAAGGGCTCGAGCAGCATGAATTTGCTTCAAGTCCGTTTTCAACTTGCATCAAACTGCAGTCCTTTGCACTCGATATTCGATTCTGTAGTCAAAATCGTATGACAACTTACTGGACATTCGCACTCGGTATTCTATCCCGTAATCAAGATTCCACGTCAATCCGCCTGGATGTTACAAGTCTGTACCGTGCTACATGTATTTCTACGTTTTGTGCCTTTGCAGTCAGATGTAGCGCTGTAATGTTATAATCGTCTGTTCGTTTGGCCGCATCTGTAAGAACGCACTGGCAGCGGTGGAGACCTAAGGACTAGGTGTAATCGACGCTCGTGACGAGCGTCAAGAGCCTAGTTTTGCGGCTTTCCGAACACTACTGAACCGTTATTTAGACATCTTTTGCTAGTGACGGTGACGGTGCCCGACGCAACGATGTTTGCTGTGAACTCTTATTTCTTCGTGGTTGTCCACATTCACACTGCGCCTGTGCCCCCACCGACGATCCACGTTCCGTCTCATAACGCTGCGATACTGGTAACAACACTCCCTACATCCATCGGCATCTCCACCACCTTGCCATCCTCCGCCTGCCAATGTCGAATCCTCCACTCTGCTCTACTGCTCACAATACGGTTCAGGACATCAACGAGAATGTAACCGAACCGAAATCAAGGTCTCATTCGAGGTCTAATACCGACGCCCAGTTTCCGATTCGGACATCCCCTCTAATAGTGGTCACCACCCTCCTCGTAGAAGCTGGGACGACGATCAGTCTTGTCCCCTGCGGAGAATACAGAAGGATAGGAAACAGATTCATCCACACCTATTATGAAACGATAGTAGGTTTTCTTCTGCAGTCTGATCCAACTGTACGTGCTCGACCGAACTATCTGCCAAGGTTACAATCTAGTACATCTACCAGTCGATTCGTTATAGTTACAGTGATTGTCGAGTGGCGTGATTGTGCGAGAAATCAAGAAATTATCGTGCACACTTCACTGAGGGTCAGGACGACAGCACTGAATAATCTGCACACCAAAGATGGCACGAGCCAAACCAAGCCGACGTGACTTGTTCAGTTACAGCTCAAAGGCTGGGATCAGGATCAAGTTGTTGAGACAGTAATCTTATGCTCTTGCAGTACCTCTCCCTCATCGTTCACCATTAGAACATGCAGCAAAATCAGCCTCTCACTTCTCTCTCTACACTGGTATCATCCTCAGAGTTATACAGGAAGGCTACCCTCATCTATCATACAGGCCGACGACTGTGTGATCGATCTAGTGCCAACTTTGATTGACACAGCCTTGGAGATGTTATGGACATATGTACTACGCTGTACAGGTCATGTAATGAGCACTGAGTCGGAGTCTCGAGTGGAATACGTACGGAGCTTTTCTCGATTAGTATACCGTGATCATCAAATTCACCGTCGCCGATCTATAGATTAGTACATTCGCACAGCCTGGTAGTTATGTATTACCTTGATAGTCCCTCCATCCAACTGCGAAACGTTTTATTGTCACAGGTCCATCTGATATGGACACAAGGTGGCAGCCAAGAGAGCGATAATATCCGTGCATACAAGGAAAAGTTCCGAAAAATGTACATCATGTTGTCATGGGGAGCATTCTTCTACCAACAGAGATCGAATTTCAGAACGAGTTTCATGTGTCGGAACAAAAGCGATTCTCACTCTCACGAGAATCATTATCAGCGGTGCACATCAGGTGTTCCAAGACCAGTGGATGTCATCGCTGTCGAGTTCTGTTTGGCATTCCAAAGATGGAGGCTTGGGGGGAGGGGGGATATACTCTCGGTATGAATTTGTCACCACGACGCTATCATCACCGCCAAGTCCTAGAACGAACTCCTGTAGTGTTTCCACTAAGGGATATCCAGCAGTTGAACACCATCCTTAACCATAGATAAAATGTCGACACCAAGTTGGCCTTCAGCATTGATATAGGCATCTAGTTAGTCTGGGACTTTGTACAACCTTTCTGCTTGTTGGGATAATTCTGTACTTCTTGAACTCTTCTGAAGGAGAGTGTATGAGGACGTGACCCACTCACTCATCTGGGGTAGCGAGTATGGTCACTGCTGACCCACTCGAGAGGCGGCAATAAAAATATTTTGGCACTGCCCTGCCGGTGCACTATCATTGTCGCTATATCGCACTTTCTCAATCACCGACGCCCACCGGTCGTCTCGGCTGATGAACCCCCTGGCAAGTCTCGACTTGGCCTCCTTCTCCTCGCTCCCCTTGACCAACTCAGTGTCAGGAACAACTCTAAGTCCTAGGGCGTCGCTCTCGAGGATAGAAGAGAGAAGAAATGAATATACAAGCCTAAGGAAAGGCTCTATGGTAATGGGACGGGATTTATATATCTGTACTACCTAGGATAGCCGAGATCATGAGCTGTCTGATCTACCTGTCTGTCTGCATATCAGTGCTACAAATCATGGTGACGGGCTGTGACGATACGACATCTGACACTCAGGTTCCGGCTCAGGCATTGGACCTCCCAACACCAGCTCAAAACTTGCCCAAGCCTAAGCCGAGCTGCAGGCGTGCGAGGCTCACCTTGTCCTCAAGGAGCATGAAGTCGACGCCTGCCGGATCAGCGTCGCACGAGAAAGTCTCGGTGCCCGATGTCGCGCGTTGATCGATTGTGGTTGAATCTGAAGCGAGATGGGGAAACAAGGTCTGAGGGCGTTGCAAGCGCTCGGTGTCACTTCTATGGGGTCGAGTGGTCATATGGGTGCGTAATTTAGACATGTGCCCGGCTGAAAGTATACTGAAATAGTCTCGACGTCGTCGCCAGCGGTCCCACCCCATCTCAACCCTATTACATATGCATCCGACAACTCATCGCTCACGCCATCCCAGAGCGCCTCTCAAACTGCAGCGCGGTCCGTCGAGACGAGTCATGAAGGTCGAACGTCAAAGGAACTCGAGCGCAACACTGAGACTAAATCTAGGACCTCCATGACCCAGGAACGGACATCACTCTCAGAAAACGAAGACAACCTGACCCTCACGCTCCCACCCGCCCACGCAATCTCTGAGTTGGAATTACCTACCAGTGTCCGCTCGCAGTCTTCACAAAGTAGCGACTCAGTGGCGCAGAAGAAGGTCAGGGTTCATCCATCACCCACACCCACGCCGGAACGAAAGCCGAGTAGACGTTTCCGTCAACCGGTCTCTGAAGAATATTCTAATGGGCCTTTCTCCGCTCTCCCTCCCAACACCGGTCCAATTGTCATGGCCGATGCCAATGATAACGCCAGGGTCGGCTCACCCGTACCCCAAAAAGTGTCTTCCATTGGCCACGCAGCTCCTGGGATGCACGACACCAGTTCAGAAGAGGATCGTCCCACCGGCCTGCTCGAAGTCGTTGAAATTAATCCGTTTGAGGCAATCCGCAAGTCCGTGGTTAGTCCGTCTGCGTCCACTCCCTTGTTGCCCACGACCTTCCCTACGGTGACTGCATGCCAGTGCTCCCGATGCCCATGGTGGCGCGACGAGCCCATCCATCAAGACAAGGATAAGATCATGACTGAGTGGGAAGAGGTCCACTCGTTACCACCCTTTCCAGGTCGAGCAACCGCAACCAAAGCGAACGGGAAACGGGGCGGAGGATGGGTGACGGGGACGGATGCGCGAATCAAGGGATCCAGTGGTGAGTTGGATGATTCAAACGAGGACCCGACGCCGACACAGACGTGACTGGGGATAGCGACACCGACGACGACAACGACGGCCCCAATGCCCCCCGTGGTGGTAAACGTGCACGGCGTGGTTCAGGCGCGCACTTGCACAAGGGCTGTCCTGGGGGGTACTATGCGTGCCATCCATGAGAACGTCTCCTCTCCTCATGTACCTGTGACGTCACACGCTAGTGCCAGCATGATCGTCGCAATGGATGGACGACAGACAGTGCTGCTGCAGTCTCAGGTATTGGTACGACCATGAGCTAGGATGCGGGGGCAGGCACAGGCACAGATGAAATGCAGGGCAGACCACGAATGCTCTGAAGGACGAGCAAGCACAATGTAAATTGTACGACAAGCATATGCCTGGTAAGGATCAAGGTGGTTTTGGTCAGTGCCATCTCGTACACGAGGTACCGTAACTACATCCATCAGCGCAGGAATCCCAAGCTATTTTAAGGGGGTACCACCTCTATCCCACTAAAGTGGGTAGCATATCTCATCTGTCTACTACCCCTGCCACTCTTGCGCTGTCTGCTTTCCCGCCATCCCATAACCAAATCTGCAGCCTTTCGTTAGTCTAACCCACTGAATAGCATGTACACAGTTCTCCTATGCTCTCAACCTGATTGATTGAGCTCAGCTGCGGACGCACAGCAATCACAAGTGTACCGCCTATCTAACCCTTATCGTCCTCATCTCTCTTTGGCCTAGTCGCCATCCCCCTCAAACTCCATTCCTGCATCTGATCTTGGTGGTCCTCCTACAGCATTTCTTCTATTCGCGAGTGTATCTGATCCCGTACTTTGTTCAATGAACCTTACAACATCTATACCGGCTGCAGCCGTATATGGGTGATGCTAGGAAAATGTTGGTTGCAGGTGATCGTATCCGCTCATTTGCCGGTCTGTTATGCATCTCCCCTTGCCGGGTACTAACCGCCATTCCGTATATTTACGGTAGTACAAGGCGCTCCTGATATGTCATTCGTAGATGCAAAACCGTACAAATTTGTTCGGTTTCTCCGTCCTTTTAGTACGTCCTCTCATCCTCCGCTGCATTCCAAAAAGCACCCTGTTCCTGCCGGTGACAACCACTAACACTCAGGATGAGATGGATAGAGGTGTAACATTGCCTTGGCACTGAGCTGCGGGAATTAGGTGCCCTTTTGAAGGATGATATAGATGGCCGAGGGGAACACTCATCCTCGGCGAACTCATCCTGATAGAGCAACAGCGGAGATGGTGTGAAGAAGTACAATTTCATGCTTTCTGTCGTATGCGGCGATAAAAGTATTTTGGCACTGCCCTGCCAGTGCACCACCGCTGTATGATAACACAATATCGCACCTTTCTCGGTCGCCGGACATAGGTATTTTCATTTCAAACCAGCCATAAAGCAATTACTTAATACACTATGCAGAAGATATAATCGCCAGCAATACCCACTGGTAAGCCTAACCCACTCACGACCTTCGTGTCCTTAGCTCTTTTTTTCCTCGCTAGTCACAGTGTCTCTTGCACCACCCATGTCCTCCAATGTGCAGTCTGCTGTGGAACTTCTTGAGTTAAACAACTATCTATGCTGTGAGTTTACTCATATCTTCTGTTGATGGTTTGTCTCAGACTGGCATAGTTGTCGAGATCACCATCATGATATATGACTATAGTACGACTTGAGTGCATGCACAGTATGCTCTTCATTGAAAAGAACTTTTACAATTCCACTACCGCAGCCCTTACCTTCTCAAGAGAGGTTCGTTGCTTTGCTTTCTATATCCTACTTGTCAGGTAACCATATCCAAAGATAGATTATATTTGGGTAAAGCACAAGTAACAATTATTTAGAAAGTGCTAGGCACCTGATAATCCTATAGCATAGACCCTGGACATCAGTTTCTACAATCTTTGTGCTTGTAGGTGTAATTTCACTAAGGACACCCTGTTTCATATGAATTAAATGTTTCATAGGTCCGTTATTTAAGTCTTCTTTCTGTTATGTGTATATACTTTCACAATGATGCATGGGAAAGTACACAGCTGATGGTGACTATACAATGTACTAAGTGACGATGGCTTCTGTAAGCTCCCAGTCCGATTTGAGGCTAATTGAACTGACCACAATGCTGAACACACTCTGTAATAGGGGGTAGTGCTTTTTTCCCTGGCCCTCTCAGAGTTAGTTTTTCCACTTTGTATCCTATTATTTTTATCTTTTCATCGTGATTATTTCCTGATAGATGTATGAATCTATATTCCAGATGAAAACCATATCAATAATGGTTTTATAGGTGTAAGTGGATTAATTAACTGCTCTTCACTGCCTGGGAATGAATAATGGATACTCTATAGGTACCATCATGTATCTAGTATATGGCTGGGTATTTGAAATATTTTATAATGCTGCTGATTGTGAGTGACTGATAATTTTGACTCCTTCCTTTTTATGATGATTTCAACAACAGTTGTAATGATTTTGCGAGTCTATGCGATGTGGGGTCGATCCAAAATGATCCTCCGTATCCTCTTGTGTATCTATGTGGCACAGGTTATTCTTAGTTTTGTGTCTGCAGGAATTAATCATGTTCCCAATAAAACGCTCTCAGGTAACCGTGGATTGCATTGTATTCATTTCTACATTCTCTTATTGGTCTTTTCTTCAGTCATAGTGATCCGATTATTCGAATTTTCAATCTGCAATGCATCAACAGGTCCCCAGTGGAATCGAAACCTCTTCATATGTGTTACAATCATACGGATTGTACTCTCAGCTCTACTTTTGGTTCTTGCTGTCATCCAAACCGTGAAGCAGTCGGTTGATATGTACAAAGCAACAAAATTGTGGCAGCCTAATCGGTATATACAACAACTCGTGAAGGATGGGGTTCTTTATTTCCTTGTGTGCGTCTTAACTTCCCCTCTTTATTGTTTTCATCCACCATCAACTTGTTCTTCATATTGTTTTGCTGTTGAGTACTTGCAGGCAAACTTACCACTCAGTTCCTCTGAACATCTAGGGTCATGTATTATAGTGTTTGTACTCTCATCGTGTCCGAGGATACTATGAACTCTACTTCACGGCTCATTCTGAATGCGACTTCTACCTTATCTGTATGCCCTCTTATGCCTCGGTT
>JBBPJS010001556.1:0-10433 GCA_038088835.1 Singerocomus rubriflavus
AAGATAAAAAGATTAGATCAAGAAAGAAAATAAAGATAAGAAAAGAAAGAAAAGTGTCAAGGAAATGTATGATGTTATAACATTGTCTTCCAGGTTGTCTTGACTAGGTTCCATTTTGACCAAGTCCTAAGTTAGCATGACTATACAATAATAAATAGAAGAAGGAAAGAGTAAAGAATGAAACTGCATTTAGGCAATGCCTTACTCCCAGGCATTCAATAAGAGTGGGTGGGCAAATAGCTACCTTGTTACTTGTTATAGCTTAACATCACTAGGCCACCTTTGCAGGCAGGATAGAAAAGATAAACAAGTTGTTACATTTTTCCTCTATTCTCTTCTACACTATGCTACTCAAATGTATGCTAATAGACACTACACAGGTAGATGCTATCCCATTTATCTGAAACCACTATGTGTCTTCTTTTGTTCCTTCTTTTCACAAGTGCTGATACACATCTTTACTCACATTTGTCATAGTCAGTGTTTCTTCTTCCACTCTTCTGCTCCACACACCACATGACCACTTGAGTCAGCACCCATTTCATTTGTCATCACTCATATTAGCTGCTCACTCCCACACCAGCCCTAAGGCATGGTCCATGCCCTAACCTAGCCCTATATATACTCATAGCCTTCACCAATAGTACTTAGCTTTCATCTCCCTTGTACCATTACTATACATTGTACATGGCAATCCTAGTTGCCTTCTCCTCCTTGAGCCCTCACCTCAGCAAGTGTCTTCAGTGTTAACTAAGACAACTTGATCACACTGCAAAGAGACCTGCATGCTATGAGCCTCTCTCTTTGAACCCCTTGTCCTCATGCACTTATGCCTTAGTCTCTCAAGGGCTATGTACTGTCTTGCCCAAGTCAGTGTGTAACAAAAGATGAAAGCTATAACAATGCATCTAGTATCAGCTAGTATGCCCCCACTCTTACCACATTGAACCCCCAACATCCCTTAGTGAACCCCTGGTGGTCACCAAGAACCACAAGAGCCCTTAACCACCTGCAGTCTTCTGAAGAAGAAAAACAATCATCACCTGAAGCCAAATCTGATCAGGATATCACCCCATCAAACTCTGCAGCTGACCAACTAGCAACTCAGCTCAGCCACACCCTCAGCACTCAAGCTTCCATACCATAAAGCCCAATACCACTGTCACCTCCCACTGTAGTTTGAACTCTCCCATTCTCCCCTGTTACCACCTCTTCTACTGCATCAAGAATGTCAACCACTAAACTCATTGAACTCAGACTTGGAACTCCAGAACATTTCAATGGCAACTATAAGAAAGCCATTTTGTGGCTAAACATAGTAATGTTCTACTTAGTAGTAAACAAGAAAGTATATAACACATCAGCTAAGAAGATTGCCTTCGCCCTTTCCTTCATAACCAAAGGGTTAGCTGCGACTTGGGCTGAAAATTTCTGAATCAAGACCTTTGACATGACCACTGGTATTATTGATATGAGTACCTACAACAACTTCCTGAAAGCATTTAGGAAAGCCTACCAGAACCAGCAAGTGGTTGCTGATGCAATCACTTGGCTGGCAACCACTTGTATGACTTTTAGTCACAAGAAGAAGAAATATGAACCTTCCATCCAAGAATACAATGCACACTTTGTGATCAAAAAATCAGAAGCCAAAATCACAGAGAACCACATTCTCATCAGTTAATACTCCACCACCATCCCTGTCCCTATTATAAGAAGAATCTATGATATGGAAAAAGTTCCCACCACTGTCGAAGAATGAATAACCTGGGCAGCAGCATTTATTTCACAGAATGAATGGACAAATCACATCACCCAACAATCAAACAACCCATGGCAATTCCACATCTTTCATCCAACTCATGCACCCTCTGTAAAAGACCCCAATGCCATGAACATAGACACAATAAAGGTAGAAAAGCTTACTACTGAAGAATGCAAGAGGTGTCAAAATCTTAAACTTTGCTTCTGGTGCCAACAACCTGGCCATATCAGTGCAAAATGCCCCAAACATATGGAAGCTTTCTCCCCTCCACAAACAAAGAAAACTTGCTGAATCTCCTCTGAAATACCCAAATTGCAGGAGGTAAGCAATAGTGAAGATAAAGATGAGGGAACAGTGAATGTAAGAGTAGTAAAGGGTTTTTAAAATGAGGAGTGCCTATGATGCAAGTCTCTCCCCAAGTGTACACTAGAACTACCAAGACCACCAATAAAACTTCTCTTTCTATCTCAATCAAACTTCTTGTGTTCACCATCTGAAGCATCAATGCAAAAGCCCTGATTGATAGTGAGGCAGAAATAAATTGTCTTGACTAGCACTTCATCAACAGAAACTGAATTCATCTCACTCACTTATTGCAACCTCTCCAGATAAACAATGTGGACTCATCCACCAACAAACTAGGACTAGCAAAATACCAAGCCACCCTCTATTTGGATATAGAGGAAATAGTCAGGTGGGTAATGTTCATTGTAATTCACTACAAAAACAACAATGTAATCCTTGAAGCCCCTTGGCTCCAAGATGTAAACCCCTGAATCAACTGGAAAACCAAGGTAATCAAGATTCCACTAGCAACGAACCAAGCCAACCAATACTATAGAAAACAGGTCAAAAACTTGACTTGCACTGAACCTCAACATATCAACATGGTAAAAGAAGAAACACCCCACTTCTTCAATTACCTTCATTGCAGGTCCCTAGAAAATGAAGTGGTATGCCTGATTAGAAAGAAAAGCCATCCTATTGCACAAATTAAGAAAGTAGAGCAATGCTTCCTGCAGGCAACCATGTTCACAGAACTAGCAATTGAAGCCCTCAAAAACAAGTCCAAAACCATACTCCCTGCTGAATACTCAGACTACCAAGAAGTATTCTCCAAACCATCCAAAACTCACCTTCCCTCATCTAAAGACTATGACTATGAAATAAACCTCCAGAAAACATTCAAACCATGCATTGGGAAGTTGTACCTGCTCAACCCAGAAGAGAAGAAAGCCACTGAGGCATTTCTGGAGGAAAACCTGAAATCCAGTAAGATCTGACCATCCAAGTCCCCATAGGCATTCCCCTTTTTCTTTGTCAAAAAAAAGGATGGGAAACTCCAACCATGTCAAGACTACCAATATGTGAATGAACACATGATTTGGAATGCATACCCTTTACCCCTTATCTCTAATCTAATAGATTGACTAAAGGATGCCAAAATATTCACCAAGTTCAACATATGTTGAGGATACAACAATGTATGAATCAAAGAAGACCACCAATGGAAAGCAGCTTTCATCACCCATAAGGGACTTTATGAACCCATGGTCATGTTCTTTGGACTATTCAACTCCCCTGCAACATTCCAGAGATTCATGAACAACTTCTTCACTGACCTTATTGCTGAAGAATGGTTAGTTATTTACATGGATGACCTTTTAATATTCTTCCCAGATTAGAAGACACATAACGAGCATACTAAGAAAGTCCTCCAATGTATGAAACAGTTAGACCTCCACCTCAAGCTTGAGAAATGTAACTTTAACAAGGAAGAAGTTGACTACCTTGGAATGGTGGTCAAGCCCAGTAACATCATGATGGATCTGGTGAAACTTGATGGAATTGCCAAATGGCCAACACCTTCCACAGTAAAGGAAGTATGGTCATTTCTGGGGTTTGCTAATTTCTACAAATGATTCATTCTGAACTACTCAACCCTGGCAAAACCCCTTATTGAGCTAACCAAGAAAACCCAAACCTGGGACTGGAATGAACACTGCAATAATACATTCCTATATCTCAAACAGCTGTTTGTCACAAAGTCAGTCCTCTCCTTTTCCAACACCACCAAACCATTCACTATTGCAACTGACACATCCCTCATAGCTTCTGGGGGTGTTTTTATGCAAGAAGACACCAATGGCCAGCTCCACTCATGCTCCTATCTATTCCAATCATTCTCCCTGGCAGAATGAAACTATGACATCTGCAACTGTGAACTTCTCACCATCATTCACACTCTAAAGGCATGGAGACATTATTTATAGGGCATGGAGCTTCCAATCATGGTCCTCATGGACCACAAGAACCTCATGTACTTTAAGGAAGCCCAAAAGTTGAACCAGCGACAAGCCCACTGGTTACTAGATCTGGCTGATTTCAACCTCCACCTCATACACACTCTGGGCTCTTAACTGGCCATGCCTGATGCTCTCTCCCAATGAAGTGATCACAGGACTCATCATGATGACAACAACCACATCACTCTTCTCCCACAGAACCTCTTCATCAATCTCATCAACATATAACTATCATCCCTTATCAAATTAAAAACACAGGTCTATTGGAGATCAGCCCGTCAATTAGGACCTCAGTAGTACAACTTCTGTACATTAGCTACATTTCCTTATTTGGATGAACGTCGACTGCTCATCGTGTCACTGAACACTCTTTCCCTCCAGTCTCATACTCTCGACTGGAGGTAAGCTACACATTACATTGTCTATATATTTACTACTTACCCTACCTAGTATTTACTCTTTACCTCTAGGTAGTTATACTGCCCAGTCTCATACTCTCAACTGGAGTATTTACTCTTTACCTCTAGCATTGCCAGCACCACAATCTTCAATAGGTTATGAGCCCTGCCTAGCATAGCAGAAGAGACAAGCTCTATAGCTACTGGCTGGTCAACCAGAGCTATGTAAGAGCAATCCATACAGGTTCTAGCCCACCAAACTGGACATACTGGATAACACTCCACCCATGAGTATAAACTGATACCATCACTCTGCTATGAGTATAAACTAGCACTACACTCCACTTATGAGTATAAACTGGTACTGCACTCCACTCATGAGTATAAACTAATACTACACTCTGAGATGAGTATAAACTACTACACTCCACCCATGAGTATAAACTGGTACTTCACTCCACTATGAGTATAAACTGGCATTACACTCCACCCACAAGTATAAACTAGATATCACTCCACTATAAGCATAAACTGGAACTACACTTCACCCATGAGTATAAACTGGTACTATACTCCATCCATGAGTATAAACTGGTACTTGACTCCACTATGAGTATAAACTGGATAACACTCCATCATGAGCATAAACTGATTGCTCAATCCATGATGTAAGGAACATATATTCCTTGCAGTGGTAAAGACCTATTCCTCCACCCGTGTACATAACCCAGGTCGCTCTCACTCATCCACCTTGCTACCATGTATCCAACATATGTTCAGGTCTCTGCAACATGTTCATGTCCCCATAGTCCATGTCCCCTAGGTGTCTGATGTCTAGCAAACCTTTTGGTGAGTGATCTGCTTCATCCTTTTAAAACTTTCTACCATACTGGACACACTATGGACACCAGTGAGTACACCTGGACCTATTACACTTAGCTTATTGGACACTTCATACACTCTACATATCCCTTTCATTTCTCTTCACTCTATTTGTTTCAGACGAACCACATTTATCTATACATTGCTTTTACACTACTTACATAAGTCCTGGGTGTGCCCAGACTATAAACGGGTGTATATACACATGAGAGAGAGCTTCCTTTCCATCAAAAAAAATCATGAACAAGTCAGATCTGCACCCAGTACTGCCATTTTCAAGTCTCAAACCTCAATCTATATGTCTGGATACTTAGTTTGCACTGTATTATCATGCCGCCACTTTGTATTTGGTCCTACTGCCTATAAAGCTTAGGAGTAGCGTCTGATACTACCTATCTAGGGGAATAGTAAGTCTGGAGTTTTACCCTTTCTTTCTTCTCTTTTTGAATCCCTTTGGGACAAGCCTATCGTTTTCTTCACCTTTCTACTGACCTTCTTGCCACCTCAAGGAGTCTTTTTGTTTTACAATGACCTAAACAATGATCACTGGCATCTTCCACATTCCCCCAGTGAATCAGCTCTATGGTACCAATGTCCCCAGTCCACACCTAGTCAGATGGATAAACTGACTCAAAGAACCACTGCAGCCACATCTCAGCCAGATGACAATGACAACCACTCCACAAGCAAAGGGGTGTCCATCAGATCTGCAGCACTGTGGACAAACACCACTCAGACTAAGGGGGTAATACAGGAGAGAACTAGTCTGACCTCATAGAAGCCATGACACCATCCTGGAAACGTCCATCACAACGATAAACTGAATTACCTAGAATCCCACTTAGAACATCGTCTACAGTGCTAAACAGGCCCACCAACTACCTTGTCAACCTAGAAACCTTGTCCCCGCTCTAAGACTCTACCACGAGTATAAACTGGTATATTCATGATTCCACCCCAGTGAAACTCCAAAATGAGTCTAAACTAGCTTACTTCATAACAAGTTTAAACTATCTATCTCTGAAACAGAGAGGAAATCCAACACGATGAAGAATGTTGATCTCACCTCTGAGAACCATGGCAATCATGCCGACAATGGAGTGAGCCCAACAAATTCGCAACCTCAACCTTCGACCCCATGTATCTACCCCACAACACCATTGAATATGGCCAAGGAAGTCGACATCCAAAATGATGGTAAACTAGTCCCCATGGTCCCAGCATTTCCACCAACAATGCAGATATGTCCAAAATGACAATAAACTAGTATTCAGAGTCACAGCACCCATCACTGACACTGCAGACACGTTCAAAAATGATGATGAACACAGAGGAGAACATCAAAGTTCAACCCCGAGCCTCCTTACTTCCTAGAAGCCATCCACAATGATGCAAAACTACTACAAGTCTTCAAATCCAATCAACTGCACCACCAAAGCAAATCATGACATGAATCAATGGCCCAAGAACCTTTAGGAAGCCACAGCAATCCCCGGATCACCCATGCAACTCCGAGATGAGTCTAAACTATCTAACTCCATAACATCCGAAAAGACCCAAAACTACAACACCCTTAGAGAAGACCACTTGAATCAAGGGGGTGACATGTGAGAAAGACAATCTGACTGTTACAGAAACCAACCTCAAGACTCTCTAAACATCCTGTTTGAGGGGGTGTGGACTGAAACAGTCACAAACAGCAACATTCAAGTCACAATGAACTTAACTTGACAACTGAAGCCATCTTCAAGCACTGAGTGACTGACTTGCTGACCATGGTCAAGCTGATTACTCATAATGGTGAACTGACCCATATCGTCTACTGAAGCCCCTAAGAAACCCCTACTATCTATCCAATCAAATGCACACCTGTATGCTGTCAAGATCATGTCCTTCGTGTTGTTATCTCGCTCTAACTCGTTGCCACATTCACCCCACCATATCAGGCACCACTATCTGCCCTCTTCACTCTCCCAGATATCAACAGAGATAAGGACACATTGCTGCCATTTGTTCTTATTGTCAGCAGTCGAGGCAGAGTTGTCCATTTATGCAACTCTGCAGGTTCCACCATCGATCAATTCCATTTTACTAGACAACCAAATGGTTTTGATGAGACATGCAGACGAGACATGCAGATGAGCCAAAGTTCACACTCAGGGCATGAAAAGCAGAAATGACTCATTCTGATGGACTCAACCAGAGCTGGAAAACATATATCTGATGTGCTCTTGAAAACAGTACTAATATAGTGCACGGTTGTCAATCATGTGATCCTCAAGAAAGCCTTAGAGATTTACCCTCAAGTTTGGGACATCATGCTCTATACCCCTCCAAGCAGCATCAGTCAACAGGAATACAATCAGATCACAGCCAAAACTAAGCTCAAGAACAAGCTGTTACACCATCTAGAGAAACACTATACTTCTGGCTTTATAGACACAAGAACTTGAGGACAGGCAGATACTATGCAGGGTCTTGCCACAGAAACCACAAAGACACACAGAGAGTAGGGATGGAATGGTAGTTGAAATGTAGGAGTAATATCCTAAAGGACTCAACCTTACTAGGAGGTGAATATCCAAGTGAATTAGACTGAGGGGGATTAGTTGCAATACATCCCATATTTATACTGTACAGGGATGTGCACAGACCAGGTGACATCATAGATAAGAGATAGCAAAAATAGAAAAGAAGAAGTGGAGATTAATGCCATGAGGCATCAGAATGGAAGAGAAGAAAAGAAGTGGTAGAAATGAAAAGAATGCTTCTTTTATAAATGGAGATTAAACAGGCTGTGCCCATGAGGCAGCCTGCAAGCATGACATCATTGGTCTAGGCTTGATCATGTGATCAGTCATGTGATGAAGATAAGATAAAAGATTAAGAAATAAGATAAGATAAAATGAAAGAAAGAAAAGTGAAAAGGAAATGTATGATGTTATAACAAATGGTGGTCTAGTGATGTTAAGACTAATGCAAGTAAAGGGGTCTAGCTATTTACTTGCCTGCTCTTAACTGAGTGCCTGAGGTTGAGGCACTACCCTGGAGATAAAGCCAATCCCCCTACTCTGCCCTCTTTCTTTATTTGCTGTGTGAAACTGTGTGATTGCCAACTTATGACTTGGTTAAGACAGATCTCAGTTAAGGCATTATGAAAGACATTCATTGCAAGAGTACTCTGAAGATAAGATAAGATCACATGACTCAAGATGGTTATCACAATCATTAAGATGATGTTATACCTGTGGACAACATAGGCATATGCTACTGGTTGCCCTTATTCTATTAACAAGTTATATTTATAGTTCACCCCTCATTGTTGAGCTTGGGAAGACCAGTGGTATAGATTAGTTGACACCCTGGTAGGGTTGGCACTTAGAAATAGCTTTCAAGGTTGACAACCTGGCTAATAGTCACACAATGTTATGAATTTGTGTACAAACTTGTATGACTATTGCACTATGACTGTGTGCTTGCATGCATGAGTGCACATAACATTCTCTTTCTCTGATCATGTGACCACTCTGTCCCTTCACATCATCATGCCCTTAACCCTTCATGTGCATCACATTTCTTATCACATCTTCACATCTTCACAATTGTCATGACCTCAATCATTCCCTCCAATCAATATGATTTCTTATCAAGATTGTATTTTGGTCATAAACCCTGCAAGATCCTAGATGGATCTCTGCCATAATCCCTTCCTTAATCAGTCACATCTTGTGATTGATCTTCCATTTTACTTTACACCCTGCACTTCATATCTGCTTCTTCCATTCTGATATATGAAGCTGCCTAACCTTTGCCTTAAAGATTTTACCCTTTACCCTAGTAGCCAATAGCACTAATAGTGTATACCCTAGACCTGAGACACAGCTTGGTCTGTGCATGATTTCTGTAATGTATATAAGGGGTTATGAGTACAGGCTGTTCCCCCAGCCTAATCCACTTGTTAACCTCCTCTTCTACCCTGCCTACTAAAGTGGCCTAGTGATGAGTTTAAGTAAAGGATGTTATTCACCTATCAGTTCTTTATTGGATTCCTAGAAGTGAGACATTTGGAGATAAAGCCACTCCTTTCCCACTCCCCTCTTATTGTTCCATTGTCAGTACCTCACACCACCAAACCACCAATGTTAGGCCAGTGAGCCAACTCATACCTTGTCTAGTTCAAGTCACAGGACCTATGAAAGTACAGAATCCATTCTTTGGAAGAAAATGAATCAGAAGATATTAAAGATCACATGATGTAACCATTCATCATTCTGGTTACTGATGTTATATCTATTATCCTGAGAGGCTACCATTGCTGTGTGGATCTTATCATATTAATGTACCCTGGACTATGTAGGAATACTATCACAGGTCTAACTCAGTCGTGTGTGAATTGTGATGGACTATAATATATTCACCTATTGTGGGTCTAACTACATACAAGTCAGTGTGAGTAGATATAAGTACAGTAAGATGATCTCACCTTAGTCATGCACAGATTGCAATGAACTGGAGTGATTGAATACATGATCAGTTCTATATACAAAAGATAGACAAAGCAATACACAAAGGATAGACAGATCATATCCAAGGTTTGGGAACAAAGATATCATATGACTGTGGTGTTAGTCAATGGCTAAAGTAACAAAGAAAGGAAAAATATATGCGATCGTTTGTAACAAAGGATGTCCCCACATAATACCTGACATTACACCTGCAGATATGCTTGCCAAACTTCAACACTCCCCCTCAAGCGATACGCAGTCCAAATTCCACGGCAAAATGCTTGACCTTTGGTGAGGAAAGAGCTTTGGTGAGCATGTTGGCAACCATGTCATTAGTAGGACAAAAGATAAGTGTTATAAACGATGAAACTATACTGATGTGACGAGCCCTTGAGTGATCTTGTGTTCGGTTCGATGGTTCGATAAGAGAAGTGAAGTAGAGAGTAACCTTTAGGTCTCACTTCCAACTAGTGGACGATTAACCAAGTGGATTAGGCTGAGGGACGACAGCCAAAGACAGTCCCTTTATATATGTACATGAAGTGTGCACGGACCAAGTGATGTCATAGATAAGGTG
>JBBPJS010001557.1:0-10433 GCA_038088835.1 Singerocomus rubriflavus
CATGCTTTAGAGATTTCAAGGGATACAATTAGAAAGATTCTGATTCCTCACCTATTCCTACTCAAGAACTTAAACAATCTGTTTATCAAGATTCTCATCTCTGCCCAATATGTCTGCAAAAAACCAGCTCATTGAAATTCTTGCTCAACTTATGGTGATTACCACCAATATAAATTCCACCAATACATAAAAAGATATCATGAAGAAAATTACAGATTTTGGAAACTGGAATGGAAAAAGAGAAATATATAAGTTGTGGATGACTAAAATCAACTTATGGCAGAAAATGCAACAGTGGAGTAGCAACAAGCTCCATGTTGTGACTGTTTTATCCAGACTTGAAGGGACCAAGGCTTAACTATTCATGCAGTTGAAACTAAAAGAGTATGAAACCTAAAAAAAAAGTTGAGACTGAATAAAGATGGCAATCCCATTTTAAGAATTGAACAAGATGATCTAGCATGGCCAATGATGAAAGGACTGAAAAAAAAATTCAGTTATTATTTTCAGATAGATACACTAGCCCATGAATAACTATTCAAATTGAAACAATTAACACAAGGAGGAAGAAACATATTTGAATGGCTAGATCATTTCAAACTTTTAGCCAAAGAAGCCAAGATCTTGAAAAATCATGCCTTAACCCTTTTGAAATGACTGGTTGATTGACCAATCTATTATTAGGCAAATCTTCAAGACTCTAATGCCTCATATACTGAATTTATAGAGCTAGTAAAGAAGATAGGGCTAGCTTTAGAAAAGAAGAAAGAAAAACAAGGCAGCTTTGCAATGTTTTGACTCCCAAACATACTATCATGACCACCCATGACTTAGAGCACATGTCCCCCATTTACTCTATGACTCTACAATCTGGCAGCATAACCTCCTCCTAATAATCTAAAATTTACAGCTGTAGATATGCAACCTGAAAGGGGAGCTCCTATGGATATTGAAGTGCAATAGACATGTCCAATTACAGGAAGGGATTCCACTAGATTCCCTTTTAGAAATCCAAATAATCCTAATGTGCAGTGTTATAATTGCAACAGTTTAGAACATATTGCAAGAGACTACAAACTATCAAAATGTTTCCCTGTTAGACAATAAGGAATATATAATCAATGGGGAGAATACATACCCCCACAAGACTATGTTCAGTCATATATGGTAGGAACAGAGTTTTCCCCAGAGCTCAATGAAAATAATTGGCATGCTGTATAATTGTATAACATGTGGGACTTCATGAAAGTTGCAGAACAAGCTGTAATGTCCCTCCAAATCTCACAAGCACATACACAATACACAACAGCTGAAGCAAAAGCCTACTGGAGAGATAAGATCAAGTGTAAGATGAAGGCTAAAGCTGCCACAAATGTTTCTTTAAATTAAATATGATCAAAGTTATTAGAGGTAACTTTGATTGAAGGACTATTACTATACCACCATTAGTTAACAATACTGAAGCATCTACTGACTTTGATAGTTCAGAACTAGATGCAGCAATCAAATATGCATTTGATATTTCTGTAAAGGTGTCTCAAAAGAGCATGGTATCAGAAGAAAGACATAGTGTGCTTAATTCCTTTATAAGATCAGTTCAAATTGTGTCTTTAAATTATAAAACCCCTACAGAAAACAGTAAAACTCTTGCTTATCATGGAGAGTTTAATATTTCATGTAACATCAACTTTATATATTAAGGACAAGACTGCTTAGTAGCTTTAAAAGCATTATTAGACTCTGGAGCTTGCAATACTTTCATCAATGCTCAGATTATACAACAATATCAACTAGAAAAAAAAACCTTTAGCAAGGCCATTAAAAGCTGTCAACACTGATATGGAAGAGAATCTAGATGATCAGTGTGGGATTATAATAGTTGTGAGAGATAGAAAGAGAGGTTAAGATGTAATCATTGTGATGGAGTGACAATGTGATGAAGGAACAAAGTAATCACATGACCAGGAATGTTGTTGCAGAACCAAAGAGTTATGCTACACTGCCAACCAAACCAACCAACCTGGCAGATGACTAGACAATACAGTGAATCCTTGAGATACTATGTCCAAAGAAAGAGAGTGCTGGACAGCAGGGAATAGGGAATTGGGATAAGGAGAGGACTGAGGCAGGACTATCTTCTAGAGATGAACTCCAGGACTACTCTTGCAAGTCTTTGACAAACATGGTACTCTTGCAACCAGTTCCTGTCTTTCTCCTAACACTACAACCTAATATATGTAGTGTAATCATATTTGGCTCTTGAGGTGAGGGTTTTGAGCCTTGAGTAATTGCATAGCTGTTGACCAGGTTGCTATCTTTGAGAATGAGGGCAGTGTCACTGTAGATCCATGATATATTTTGTAACCCAACAGATGTTCTAGCTAGGACTGCTGTGTCACTAGTGGCTTAAATATCATATCTGTATAACTAATATAATAAGATCCTTCAGCAGTGAGAGCTTCTCAGGATTGCAGGTATAACATTATAAAATGTTATGATGAAGTTCTAGTCACATGGGCTTTAATATATTTATAGGCTTGATTCTTGATACAACGAATGGGTTCCATACTTCTAGTATTGGGTTCTGAACTAGACAAGGTATGAGTTGGCTTACTGGCCTAACATTGGCAGTTCAGTGATACAAGGATAATACAAAGGTATAATGGTAGAGAGGAGAGAGATTAGCTTTATCTCCAAATATGCCTCACTTTTAGAGACTCAATGAAGAGCTGGTAGGTGAATAGCTGCCTTTACTTAGTCTTAACTTCACTAGGCCACCACTAAGGGCAGAATAGGAGAGGTAACAAGTGGATTAGGCTGGGGGAACAGCCTATACTTATAACCCCTTATATATATTACAAGATCATGCACAGACCAAGCTGTGACGAGAGTCTAGGGTATACAGTATTAATGCTATAGGCTCTAGGATAAAGGGTGTAGTCCATAAGTAAAAGGTTAGGTAGCTCATCTATCAAAATGGAAGAAGTGGAGATAAGACTGCAGGGTTTAATCTAAATGAAAGATTGATCAGAAGATGTGAAAGATCAGGAAGGGGGATTGTGGCAGAGATCCATCTAGGATCTTGCAGGGTTCATGATGTGATTGTACTGATCAGAGGGAACAACAGAGATGAGGAAGGTAAGGTGATTGAAATGGAAGAATGATTGGTGTGAAGTCATAAAGAGGTGAAAGAAGAGAAATGTGAGATTGTAAAAATGTGATGAGTGAAGAGTATGAAGATGTGAAGGGACAGATGATGTCACATGATTAGGGAAAGGGTTGTTATGAGCATTCATGCAGCACAAGCATGCAGTTATAATGCTAAGTATCATAATAAGTTTGTAACACTTCCCCTGTCTCTAGAATGAATTTCAGACATTCAAAGATCAGGGAGAACTTGTTATGGTCATAAAAAGGAAAATTATCATTCAATGAAGAACTGACAATTAACCAGTCATAAAGGGTGGTGGGAGGGCATGGGCAATCAAGGCAAGAATCAATAGAGTGCAGCACATGAGAGCAAACTCGATGATTAATATTCAAGACATTCCAGTTACTCTTGATACCCAATTCCATACTTAAGGCATAAAAATGTGATGAGTTCCATGTATGGCCAGAAAGGAAAGGTGAATAGAATACCATATATTTCAATGGTAAGCTTGTGACAAAAGACATGGAAGGGTTTTGAGAATCTTCTTGCCAAAACCTATAAAACCAAAAGGAAGAGCTAAACAGTTTTTATGTCATGTTCAGGACTTTTTTGTGAGAGGCACATAATAAAGAGTTTGATGCAGAATCTCAAAGAGGAGAGTGATAAGACCTTTTGTTTGATGGATAGGAATTAGATAAGAGAATGATAGAGTTGAGTGATTTACCAACTTATGGAACCAGGGGGATAAAGAAGCCTTTTATAGACTTGCTTAGATCCAAAACACTTTAGAGTCTTATCCAGAACTAAAGCATTTTATAGTCATACTAAGGACTTCAAAATACTTCATTGCAGATGACTGTGATATTCCCAAACAGCATCATCATTGATTTCATAAACAATTCCATAGTTTAAAGTCTTTGACTAGACAAATGCATTTCTTTAAGGTCTTTAGCTAGACTGGGGAGTTCAGATAATATCTTGAACTTGGAGAACTTCTTTGAATATTTCAACTTGTTCTTGATATGTCTTCAATAGTGGCTTTCTCTATATTCCAGAGAGTAGATCTTCAGGGTTACTATTTCTTGCTGGCTTCACCATTTGACTGGCTACTACTTCCTTTAAGCTTCACCTATTGGATTGAGAAGAAAAAGGATAAAATGGTATCTTGAAAAGTGCAGGAACACAGGGTACTTTTTTTTTCTGGACTTTACTTAACTTTTGGATAGAGCCTCACTTCTTAATAAAGACAAATAACTTCTTCCTAATATTTTGTGCAGTCTTGAAAATACTTTTCCCTTAATTCTTAATATAAGAGAGAGATGGAGATTTCTGGATTATATGCTAGGGGAAATTCCAAAGACCTAGAGGCTGAACTGAGTGGTGACAGAGGATACTGCTGGATACTAATCTTGCCAACTTGTTTGGGTTATAGTTTATAGTCTTTATGGACTCTAGGCAGTTTATCAATATGCTGATTTAGATAGTTTTAAGTCATTTCAGACTGTACCATAGTTTATAGTCATTGCAGACTATATAGAAAGCTTTGATGTAATCTCTGCATTCAGTTTTTTGAAGAAAATATATTTATCCTCATATCTGAGCTAAGAGTTTTTTTCTTCTTTTATACTTTTGTAATGTTTTTTTTGTTCTTTTGATCTTTTGTATATTCTTTTATGGTTTTTGAAAAGGACACAGCAAGAGTAAAGATGGAAACATAATTGAGGAGCAGTTTTCAATCTTGAATAATTGAAAGCCTTAATAGTCAATGAGACTTTAGTTGTAATGATAGAATATCTTGGATCTTAATCTTATTCTTGACCTAGAATGTTTTCTAAAAGAAAAAGAAAAAATTAAAAAGAAAAATAAACCTTTTCAATTCATGTTTAGAAATGAATGAGTTTTTGTTTATCTCAGAAACCATGATGTTATAAACCCAATACAACACTTGTTGCCTCTGTATGGTTAGGCACTTGTGTTATAACTTACAACCTTTCTGTTAAACTTGTTCAGATGCTGCTCTGAGAGGAACTCCAAAGGTCCAGAGTTAAGAGGTTCAGACAGGATTTGGCTTCACCTTATGTGGTGCATTCTTGCACAGGATCTGGTTGTCCCAAATTTATGGAGGGTCAGAGGTTGGAGATCAAAGGGGGAGTTAGAAGAAGTTAGTCAATGACTTAAAGGACGAATTGGGAGAGCATCAGATTATGTTGATATTCAAACTGAAGTGTATAAGATGTAACTATGGAGTTTATATATGGAGGGACTCAGATGACTAAGTCTGGAGTCAGGTTACAGTATATACCAGAGGGGTTGAAGGTAAGACTATGCCAGAGCGCAGCCTCAGAGCTGTGCTCCTAAGCAAGCACCAGTATCAGAGTTCTAACTAAGCAAGAAATGGAATGTAAGATATAAGTGATATAGGAGAATGTAACAGGGACAGAGTCAGGAAGAAACACTAAGTACAAGTCTGAATGGAGTAGATATAGAAGGACAGAGGAAAGATGGACCAGAGGTGGTATGGAGGTATTGGTGTTGACTTGAAATGTGAGATATGACACTTTCACAATCACATGATCTTTGGGTCATATGACTTTCCCTAATCACATGACCACTCTATCCCTTCACATTATTATGTCTTCACCCTGTCACATTATTATATCTTTACTCTCTTCATACCCTTTATGACTATCACAACATTACACTGATCATCTTAGATTCTGCCACACCTCATAGATAGTGCATGCCTGTGATGCATCTTCCATTCTCTTCATCTCTGCCTTTTCCAATCAGTATGAACATCTCATTTAGATTATCTGATTTAGATCACAACCCTGCAGAACCCTTGATGGGATCTCTGCCATGATTTTTCCCTTGATCATTTACATCTTGTGATGATCTTTCATTATAAAGTATTTCCCTGCATTTATCTCTGCTTCTGATCTTCTTAGATGAATGCCTAATGTTTTTCTCATGAACTATTACCTATACCTTATTGTCCAATAGCTTTAATGTCATGATACCCTAGACCCTGCCACAGCTTGGTCTGTGTGCATTCCTGTATTATATATAAAGGGGTTGTGCAAAAGGCTGAATCCCCTAGCCTAATCCACTTGTTCATCACCTCATCTACCTTGCTAGTAATATGGTGGCCTAGTGATGTTAAGACTAATGCAAGTAAAGGGGTCTAGCTATTCACTCATCCACTTTTAACTAAGTGCCCAAGGTTGAGGCACTACTCTGAAGATAAAGCCAATTCCTCTACTCTGCCCTTTCTTTTTTATTTGCTCACTGTGTGGAACTATATGGTTGCCAACTCATAACTTAGCCAAGATGAATTCCAGTCAAGGCATTGTGGAAGACATTTATTAGAAGACTTACTTTGAAGATAAGATAAGATCACATGACTCAAGATGATTATCACAATTGTTCTGAAGATGTTATATCTGCAGACAACATAGGCATATGCTGCCAGTTGCTCTTATACTATTAACAAGTTCTATTTATAGTTTACCTCTTGCTGTTGAGCTTGAAAAGACCAGTGATATAGTCTAATTGACACCCTGGTAGAGTGGCACTTGGGCATAGCTTTCAAGGTTGATAACCTGGCTAATAGTTATGTGATTACCCAAGGCTTGGACTCCTTGCCCCAAAAGCTGACAATGATTATGCTATGATCATAGGACATAGTATTAGAAGGATGTAGATCAGGTACAATAGTCCTGTGTCATACTAGAGATGTGTTGAGCGACCAGAGAAACACTATAACAACCCTGCCTATATCCATCACCATAACCCATTGGGCGATCTGGCATCACTAAGAGAATCCTTGAGCAGTTGCGAATAAAGGAATGCTTGAACAGTGAGAGGAAGTCAGAAGTGAGGAAAGGGTGATCTACAACACCTTGACAAACTATTGCATCATCAGTATAGCAATGGACTATTGCACCATGCTCGCATCCTCCTAATACCAGCACCTAAAAAACTGGCATAATCGTTGATGACCCTTGAGGTGAGAAGTCTGGGTCTTGGGTAATCGCGTGGCTATCTCCAGGTTGCCAACTTTGAAAGCTGGTCAGGGGTGCCACCCCATCCTGGGGCATTCCACACAGCACCCAACAGGATCATCTCCAAACCCGCAGGCAAGGAGGAACAACTATAAATACTATATTAATATGATAAGGACAACCGGCAGCATACACCTATGTCATCTGCAGGTATGGCATCATCTTGATGTTGTGATAACATCTTGAATCACATGGGTTTACTACATCAGGTTAGTGCCCTCACAAAGATGGGTGATACTTCAATGAATATGGGCTTCAAGTTGTCTTGACCATGACATCATCTTGACTGGGTCTTGAGCTGGCATGACCATACAGTAAGAGAAAAGAGAAGAGGAGGATAGTGGACCATATCCAGGCAATGCCTCACTCCCAGGCAGTCTGAAGACCAGGTGGGCGAATAGCTACCTTATTACTTGTTATAGCTTAAACATCACTAGGCCACCTTTGCAGGCAGAGTAGGAGAGGTGAACAAGTGAATTTGGCTGGGGGACAACAGCCCTTGCACAACCCCTTATATACGATACAGGAATGTGCACAGACCAAGCTGTGACTTACTATCTATGGTATATGCTATTAATGCTATAGGCTCTAGTATAAAGGATAATAGTTCATGAGTAAAAGGTTAGGCAGCCTCATGTATCAAAAATGGAAGAAGCAGACATGAGACTGCAGGGCTTACTATAGAATGGAAGATTATTACAAGATGTGAATGATCAAAGGAAGGATCGTGGCAGAGATCCCATTAAGGGTTCTGCAGGGTTATGATCTAAATCAGATAATCTAGATGAGATGTCATACTGATTGGGAAGAGTGAAGATGAAGGGAATGGAAGATGCATCGCAGGCATGCAACAACCATGAGGTGTGAAGGGATCTGAGATGATCAGTATGAGGTTGTAACAGTCGTGAAGGTGTAAAGAGGGTAAAGATGTGATGCATGTGATGAGTGAAGGCATAATATGTGAAGGAATGATGTAGTCACATGATCAGAGAAAGGAGAAGTCATGTGACCCGAAGGTCATGTGATCATGAAAGATCATGCCCATGTGCTAACACAAAGTACGCAGGGAGTAGTTATGCAACCTTGCTAACACAAAGTACAAGGTTGGGATACAATGTCATAACAAGATGCAACAGTTCTCTAAGAAGTAGTATGATCACCCCCTTCCTTATATCTGATTCCCCCAAGCTGTCCAGCATTTTTTATTACTGATGGTCATAAGCCAAATGGTTTAAGCCCTGTATAGAAGATGCCAGATTGCCCAATGGATTATGGGAAGTATATATGGCTGATAGGCTATTGCTCACAGTAGGGTTTGCAACACATGACATTTAATAACTGTGCCAAATATCAACTGTGTTTCTGTTCTGCAGTTAGAATTAATGATCATTGAGTAAACAACCACCAGAAAGTTTTTAACATCTGCTTCAAAACAATTGTGAACTTGATTCTTTAGATCTTTAGGCATGGGCCTTACTTTCTTGCAAACAAATAACAGATGCCTTGGATCTTTATGAATCTTGAATGCAATTTCTCAGTTTGACAATAAGGTGGATTGTTGGAGCATTTTAAGAACTAAGCTCAAGTTGGGGGTTTGAACAGTTTCTAAATATGTTTAGATTCTAATGATTATCTTGTTATGACCACTGGAAAAGTTTAATAACATTTTGGTCATGTTTTCTTCTTAATCCAATTCTTTTTTCCATTGTAGTCCTCACTTCTTCAGAAATGAATAATCTTGTGGTCTCACTTCTTATTGGACAAATAAACATACACCAGATGATAGAACCATTGGACCTTGAAGAGAACTTTCATGTTTAGAGACTGTGCAAATTGTCTATGACAGTTTCTGTACTTGTCCAGGTACTGGGAGTAGACATTTTTAAATCATATCTAGGATCAAATAAGTTTCTAATCATTTCAGAATCTTTACAGAGATAGTTGTCAACAAAACAGTTTAACATTGTGTTGGACACCTTTTGACTTTAATAACTTAATATCTTGGCCTTGAGTTGCACATTTGAGTTCTGTACACATTGAATGTTAACTGGAGAAGGAAAACTTAAATAGATCTTCAAAATAAATTTCTTTTTTGCAATTTGACTGATTCATACTAGCAGAATGCCTTGGTATCTGATATCTTTATCCACAATCTTTCAGAGCTATGGTTCTTGATTCCACCCAGAGTTCTATTTCAACCTGAGCTTTCCATAGGTGTTTCATGGTCAGATATCTTCAACTTTGACTAACTGGGCATATAGCTTCATCATGTCTTGAATCTGAAAAATTCTTGAATCTTTCTTGCATATCTTTTCTAGTCCTTGCTTGTAATGAGATTAATGTCGTCTCAGGATGAAGCTGTAAAGAACAAGAAGAGTTAAATAGATGGTATTATTGGTGGGGAAATGTTGATAAGGGAATATCAGAGAATGGAAAAGGATCAATGCAGTTAAAGAGAATCTTGAGGAAGTACTTTGTTAACCATCTTGTTACCAGAACTTCTTCTTCAATAGAGACTTCATAAGGAGACTTGATATTACCATAGAATTAAGCAACCATTCTTTTTAGATCATTGGCTGAGCTTTATAAGAAGACCCTATGGATGATTGTTTGATGTGTCTCAATCATAAGTGTACTGAAGGAAGAGTTCTTGAGTGGCAACTGTTGCAGCATCTAGCAAAACACTATACTTTTGAACAATGGTAATCTGAACTGGTTTTGCAGACATTATGCAGGGTCTTGCCACAAAGTCCATACAGGCACAAAGACAACAGGATGAGAAGGTAGTGGTAAGGATAGAAGTAATATCCTTAAGGTCTCAACCTTGCTAAAGGTGAATAATCAAGTGGATTAGACTGAGAGGGATTAGTTGAATATACCCCATATTTATACTACAGAGAATTGTGCACAGATCAGCTAATGTCATAGATAAGATGATAGCAAAAATAGAAAGAAGAAGTGGAGATTAAATCCTCAATACAAGCATGAGACATCAGAATGGAAGAGAAGTAAAGAAGTGTAGAAATGAAAAAAAAGGCTTCTTTAATAAATGGAAATAAATAAGGCTATGCCCATAAGGCAGCCTGCAAGCATGACATCATTGGTCTAGGCCTAATCATGTGATCAGTCATGTGACCTATGACCTGACCTAGTCATGTGATGAAGATAAGAAAAAAGATCAAGAGATAAAAGATAAGATAAGCAAAAGAAAGAAAAAG
>JBBPJS010001558.1:0-10432 GCA_038088835.1 Singerocomus rubriflavus
TTTATAGTCAGTATGACTGTCCCTTTGCCCTTAATGTGGGTGACTCCATTCACAGTATAGATAGGTCTGAGGTCATTTACCTCCTAAGCTGAACATGATTATGCCTTTGATATTAGATCTTAGGTATTAGGAGGAAGATAGAACCCTAGTGCAATAGTCTAGTGGTTATTAAGGACTTGCAAGAGTAGTCCTGGAGATCATATATGAAAACATCCCAACTCAGTCCTCTCCTCATTCCATTCCTCTTTCCCTGCTATTCAGCACTCTTTTTATCCAGACATATTATCTCATAGAATTCATTGTTCATTTCTGGTCATCTGCTGGATTGTTGAATTTAGTTGGCAGAGTAGTGTAACTCTTTGGTTCTGCAACAACTGCATACTTTGCATGCATGAGTGTTACAACAACTTTTTCCCTGATCACATGACCACTCCATCCCTTCACATCAGTTATAACCTAACCCTTCATGCTGATCACATCTCTTATCTCTCTTCATACTCTTCATGAATTATAAATCACTCTTTCATTTCAATCATGATCACCTTATCTTTTTCATCTCCATTATCCCTTCAATCAGTATGATCACATCACAAATCCTGCAAGATCCTAGATGGATCTCTGCCACAATCTCTCTTTCTGATTATCACATCTTGTGATTGATCATCCCCTTTATCCTAGTCCCTACAGTTCATCTCTGCTTCATTCCACTTTTCAGAAGAACTGCCTAATGTTTCTCTCATGGATCTTTCCCTTTAATCTACTTACCCAATAGCATTAATCACATATACCCTAGACCCTAGTGTACTGCATGGTCTGTGCACTATCCTATAACATATAAGTAAAGGGGTTATAACAAGGGCTGTTCCTCCAGCCTAATCCACTTGTTTGTACCTCTCCTACCCTACCTACCAAGGTGGCCTAGTGAAGTCTCAAGTAAAGGATCATTATTCACCTACCTACTCTTTACTAAGTGCCTAGAAGTGAAACATTCTGGAAATAAAGCTAACCTTCACTCCTTTTCTCCATCATACCTTCATATCGTCCTCACAACACCAAACTGCCAATGTTAGGTCAGCAAGCCAACTTGTACCACATCCCAAACAGAACCTAGTATTAGGAAGTATAGAATACATTCTTTGGAAGCATCAAACCTTTACAAGTATCAAAACTCATGTGACTGGGACCATCATTGTAATGTCCCCTATGTTATATCTGCAATCCCAAGAAGCTACCATTGCTGTGTGGATCTTATCATATTAGTTCTCAATGTTACAGATATTTAAGCCACTAGTGACACAGCAGTCCTAGTTGAAACATCCTGTGGGTTATCAAACATACTCAGGATTTATAGTGACACCAACTTTGTTCTCAAGGGTTGCAACCTGGTAATAGCTACACAATTACCCAAGGCTCAGAATCCTTACTCCAAGAGCTGAACACAATTATGCTACTATTGTTAGGATGGTAGTATTAGGAGGAAGACAGAACCTAGTTGCAAAAGTACTATGGTTATCAAGGACTTGCAAGAGTAGTCCTGGAGTTCACATATAAGCAGTCCCCCTAACATGCAGCCCTCTCATCATATCCACATTTCCTATCACTGTTCTAGCACTATCCCTCTCATCTGACATCTTGGTTTAGCCCCATAATGTTCATTTGATTGTCCACCAGATTGGTTGGGTTGTTTGGCAGAGTAGCATAACTCTTTGATTCTGCAACACATTCACACTCCTTCTTGTCTTTCTTAACACTTTGAAATCTATGTGAATTGAAGCCAATGCTTCTAATTTTGCAACTGGTGCAGTCTTATCACAGAAATGTGATGATGATTTGTGGCATTCTTGTGCTTTCTATTCACATTCATTCTTGAAGAAAGAGCACAACTACTGTTATGAATGTTGTATGATACTTAGCACTAGAACTACATGCTTGCATGCACAAGTGCTCATGACAACCCTTTCCCTGATCATGTGACCTATCTGTCCCTTCACACAATCACACCCTGACCCTTCATGTGTATCACATCCTTTCACCTCTTCACTCTTTCATGACTGTCACACCTTCACATTGATTACTCTTTCATTTCTGATCACCTCACCTTTCTTATCTTTGTCATTCCCTCCAATTAGTACAATCACTAATTGAGATCACATCTCAATCATGAACCCTGCAGGATCTTAGATAGATCTCTGCCATGATCACCATTCCAAATCCTTCACATCTTGTGATCAATCTTTCATTCTACTTTACTCCCTGCTTTCATATTTGCTTTTCCATTTCTTTTCCATATGAAAGCCTAATCTTTTACTCATGGACTAAACCCTTTACCTTATTGTTCTATAGCATTAATCCTGTTATATCCTAGACCCTTGTCATAGCTTGGTCTATGCATGATTCTGTAACATATAAGTAGTGGGATTATGAGTACAGGCTATTTTCCCAGCCTAATCCACTTGTTTCCTCTGCTCCTACCCTGCCTACCAAGGTGGCCTAGTGATGAGTGCAAGTAAAGGACAGCTATTCACCTACCAGTCCTTCATTAAATTTTTAGAAGTGAGACACATCTGGAGATTAAGCCACTTCTTCCATCCTCTCTCTCATTATATTGATTCTTGCACCACCAAACTGCCAACATCAGGCCACTGAGCTAACTCATATCACATTTAGAACAGAACCCAATATCCAGAAGTATGAAACACATTCTTTGGAAGAACTACTGAACCTCTATTAAAGCCCACATAACAAGAACTCATTATAATGTCCTCAATGTTATATTTGTGATCCCATTAGATAATCACTACTATGTGAATCTTATCATATTAGTCTCTAGCATTTCAGATATTTAAGCCATGAGTAGTACCACACTCTCATTGGAATACTGTTAGGATTATTGAACATACCCATGATTTACAATAACACCATCTTTATTCTTAAGAATGACAATCTGGTCAATAGTTATGCAATCACCCAAGGCTTGGAATTCTCACCCCAAGAGCCAAACATGATTATGCAATACATGTTAGGTTATCATATTAGAAGGAAGCTGGCATATCATTGCAAGAGTATGATACTAGAAAGGACTTGCAAGAGTAGTCCTAGAGATTCTATAGAAGAAGCCTGTTTTAATCCTCTTCTCTATTCCAAATCCCCATTTCCTGCTGTCCTAGCATTCTTCTATCTGAACATCAAGGTCAAGCCCCATACCATATCTCTAATTGTCTGCTAGGTTGGTTGATTAGTTGGCAGAGTAGCATAACTCTTCAGTTCTGCAACAACTACTCTATTTATAACAAGGAACTTCTTGCCATTATCCAAGCATTAAAGGAATGGTGATATTATCTAATAGGTCTACTATCTTTCAAGATTTGGATGAATTATAAAAACCTAGAATTCTAAAAGAAACTCCAAGACTTGTCTGCTAGATAGGCAAAGTGGCACACCTTTTTTTTGGAATTTAGTTTCCAAATCTTTTACAAACCTGGCTTGCAAAATGGTCAAGCAGATGCCCTCTCTCAGTGATCTGATTATGGAAAAGTAGCAGAAAAAATAAATACCAATGTTATTGTGCTTCCTTATGCTAGTTTTGCTCACCATATCTCTCTTTCTTCTTCTTTTCTTGAAAACATAAAAAACAGTACAAAAACTTGCTCTAATAATATTCCCACATTATTTGATTATAATGGAGAATTTTTTAGATCAAAAGAAAATAAAATATATGTTTCTGAAAACCTCTGAATGCAATGTATAACCTTGTGCCACAATTCTCCTATTAAAGAACACTCTGATAAAGGACATACAAGACATCTTATCACTCATTACTTTGCATGGCCTAATATCACCCAAAATATAAAACAATACATTTATTTCTGTCAAGCATGTGCTATTTCCAAAGGAAAACAGCATATGTCTAATTCTTGTCTCTTGCCTCTTTCAACAGCCTTTATATCTTGAAAGAATATATCTATAGATTTTATTTCTGGTTTTTCTGAGTTAAACAGCAGTGATTCTGTATGCATCATTGTTAACCATTTCTTTAAAGAAGTTGTCTTTGTTCCATGTTCTAAATCTATTTCTTCTTTTGATCTAGCTAAATTATTTAGAAATAACATATGGTGTCTTCATGAACTCCCTTCCTTTATTATCTCAGATCAAGAACCACAGTTTATCTCTGCCTTTACCACAGATCTTTGCAAGATATTGAACATCTCTTAAAAGATCTCAACTGCCTATCACCATCAAATGAATGGTCAATCTGAAAGGGTAAATCAAGAACTGCTTGCATACCTCCATACCTTTGTTGCTAAAAAACAGGAACAATGGCTTGACTGGATCAAGTTAGCTCAGTTCCACCATAACAATTCTCTTTCTACTGCAACAAAGGCTACCCCATTCTCTATTACCTGTAATTATGCATCATAGCTTGGTTTTGAGACAGCAAATAGTGGTTTTGGACTTGAATGTGCAAAAGCTCATTCAGAAGTCAAAAAGGCACTTGAAGAAACTTGCAATAAAATGCTCAACACATCATAGCCTCTCATTACATTCACACCTGCAATTGGCCAACAAGTTTGACTCTCCACCAATAATCTTCATCTTCCTTACTTTGCTTGAAAACTTATATAGAAATGGTTGAGCTTGTATAAGATTCTTAAAATCTTACCAAATGCTTTGTGTTTGAACCTGCCAAAATGACTAAGGATTCATTCCATTATCAACATTTCTCATGTTAAACCTTGTCATTGTTGCAGAACTGAAGAGTTTTGTCTACACTGCCAACTGAATCAACCAACCCAGCAGACAACCAGAGATATGATGAGTCCTTGAGATAACATCCAGATGTGTAGAGTGCTAGAACAGCAGGAATAAGAGAAATGGGATAAGGAGAGGACTGAGTTGGACTATATCATATTCATCCATTCAACCCCTATCACCCCTCCTCTGACCATTTCCCACCACCTCTGTTACTCCTATGCCTCCTATCCTTCAGAGCTCCTACCCTTCAGAGCTCCTACCACAGAGTTCATTCCCCTGCTTGCATCAGTTCTCAAACACATCAGACTTACTACTTATATCCCTTGTATGTCTCTGTCTATCATTGTCAGTGTCATTGTCAGTGTCCTTCCTTCATTTCATCATTCTTTGATACCTCCATATATTCTTGACATGACCATATGGTCACTTGACATTTTCACATACTATATTGTTTCATCTTGTATTTTGTATCTTACTTCACTCATACTTAAGAGACACACCTCCTGTATATTTTCTTAGTATGAATATCAACTAAGTCACTCCTTCTGTCCTTGTTTGATCCTCCCTTGACTTTTACACCTCCTATACCACCTCTGCTTCAGACCTTCACTTTTACATCCTTCGAAATACAAGAACACAGGTCTATACAAGGGCATGACATATAAGTCCTGTGCTGACATCCTCATTAAGTCCCTCCATGCCTTGCTCTCCATCAGGATCTTTATCCACCCCTACTACTAACTTTCCCCAGACCTCCAGTCAGACCTCAATATGAAGGACATAGACTTGACAAACTGGCCAGACATTGGTGGTATGATGTTGTTAGGGATAATTCGATGATATGATGGAGGGAAGGAGTGAAGGTTAGCTTTATCTTCAGAACATCTCATTTCTAGGCACTTAATGAAGAGTGGGTAGGCAAATAACAATCCTTTACTTGAGACATCACTAGGCCACCTTGGTAGGCAGGGTAGAAGAGGTACAAACAAGTGGATTAGGCTAAAGGAGTAGCCTCTTGTCATAACCCCTTATATATGATACATAATGATGCACAGACCAAGCTGTGACTAGGGGTCTAGGGTATAAGGGATTAATGCTATTGATACATAGGGTAAAGGTATAGTCCATGAGTAAAAGATTAGGCATTCATATGATGGAGAAATGGAAGAGCAGATATAAATGCAGGGAAGTAATCTAAGATGGAAGATCAATTATCAAAATGTGAATAATCAGAAAGAGGATCATGGTAGAAATCCATCTAGAATCTTGTAGGGTTCATGAAAATGATCATACCAATCAGAGGGAATGATGAAGATAAAAGGGGTGAGGTGATTGTGATCAGAATGAAAGAGTGATTGGTGATTCATAAAGAGTGTGAAGAGAGATAAGAGATGTGATCAATATAAAGGGTAAAGGCATGATGATGTGAAGGGATGAAGAGGTCACATGATCAGGGAAAGAGAGGTTATGGCACTCATGCATGTAGAAGTACACAGTCATAGTGCAAGTATCATACAACATTCATAACACTTCTCCTATCTCTAGAATGGATTCCAGACATCCAAAGATCAAAGAGGAGAATGTTATAGTTATAAAGAGAATAATTATCATCCAATAAATGGACTGACAATTATCCAGTCATAAAGGGTGGTGGAAGGGCATGGGCAGTGAAGGCAATTATCAATGGAGTGTAGCACTTGAGGGAAAACTCAAAGATAAATATTCAAGATATTCCAATTGCTTTTAAGACCCAATTTCATACTTGATGCAAGGAGACTGAGAGTTCCATATATGGCCAGAAAGGGAAGGTGAATAGAATACCATATATTTCAATAGTAAGCCTGTGACAAAGGATGTGAAAGGGTTTTGAGGATTGCTTTGCCAAAACCTATAAAATCAAAAGGGAGAGCTAAATAGTTTTCATGTCATGTTCAGGACTTTTCTACAAAGGGCAAAGAAATAGAGTTCAATGCAGAATATTGAAGAAAAGGGCAATAAGACTTTTTGTTTGACAGAAAGGAATCAGATGAGAGAATGATCAATTTGAGTGAATTGCCAAATCTATAAACCAGGGGGATGGAGAAGCCTTTTACAGACTTGCTTAGGTCCAAGACACTTTAGAGTCTTATTGTTATGAATTGTGTATGATACTTAGTACTATGACTGCATGCTTGCATTGCATGAGTACTTCTCATGACCAATCCCTGATCATGTGACTTCATCTGTCCCTTCACACCTTCACACATTCACCCTGTCATGTCTTTACATCATCACTCACTCTTCCTTCACTCTTCATGAATCACCAATCACTCTTCCATTCTGATCATGATCACCTCATCTCTTTTATCTCCATCATTCCCTTCAATCAGTACAATCATTTTTATGAACCCTGCAGAACTCTTGATGGAATCTCTGCCATGATCACTCCCTTGATCTTTCATATCTTGTGATCAATCTTCCATCTTAGATTACTCCCTGCACTTTCATATCTGCTTCTTTCATTCTGATATATGAAGTGCCTAACCTTTTACTCATGGACTACACCCTTTACCTTATCATCCTATAGCAATAATCTCGTATATCCTAGACCCTAGTGTACAGCATGGTCTATGCACTCTTTTGTAACATATAAGGAGAGGGGTTATGACAAGAGCTGTTTCCCCAGCCTAATCCACTTGTTTGTACCTCTCCTACCCTGCCTATCAAGGTGGTCTAGTGATGTCACAAGTAAAGGACTGTTATTCACCTACTGGCTCTTCACTAAGTTCCTAGGAGTGAGACATCTGGAGATAAAGCCACTCCTTCCCCTCTCCCCTCTTATCATTCCATTGTCTATTATACCTTGCACCACTGAACTGCCAATGTCAGGCCAGTGAGCCAACTTATACCACATCTAGTTCAGATCCCAGAACCTATGAAAGTATGGAACTCATTTGTTATATCAAGAACCGAACTCAGAACATATCAAAGCTTACATGACAGAAACTCCATCATAATGTTCCTAGATGTTATACCTGTGGACTAGAGAAGCTTTCACTGCTGATAGTCCTTATCATATTAAGAGATATAGATAACAATAACTTAAGCCACAAGTAGTATCACACTCTTATTGGAACATATGTTGGAGTTATACAAACATACCCATGTATCTATGGTGACACCATTTTTGTTCTCAAGGATAGCAATCTGGAAACAGCTATGTGATTACCCAAGGCTTAGAACCCTCACCTCAAGAGCTGACTACAATTATGCTAGTATTATAGGATATTAGTATTAGAAGGAAGCCAGAACCTAGTTGCAAGAGTACTATAGTTATCAAGAACTTGCAAGAGTTGTTATGACATTGCAACCACACCTTGTACTTTGTGTTATCAAGTGTGTGCATGACTACATCCTGTGTACTCTGTGTTAGTGCATGGATATGAATATTTATTTCTTATGACATCTCTGGTCATGTAACTACCTCATTCCTTCTTCACCTCATCACATTTCCATCACATATTCCATATCTAAACCCCTCTCCCTTTCTCTCACGACTCTCATGACCTCTCACCAATCATCTTAGATTCTTTCACATCCTTAAAGCTACCATGTCTTTCTTATTTCCACTCTTATTATCTGATCAGTACAATCTCATATTGTCATATCCATCCATTTGACCCCTATCACCCCTTCTCCGACCATCTCTGACCACCTCCATCACTTCTCATCACTCCTATTCTTCAGAGCTTCTATCCTTCAAAGCTTCTACCATGGAGTTTCATTTCTCTACTTGCATCAGTTCTCAAACACATCAGACCTACTATTTATATCCTTCATATATCTCTGTCTATCATTGTCAGTGTCATTGTCACTGTCCTTCCTTTGTTCCATCATTTTTTGATACCTCTATATGTTCTTGACATGATCATATGGTCACTTGACATTTTCACATGCTACATTATTTCACCTTGTACCTTGTACCTTACTTCACTTGTACTTAAGAGATGCACCTCCTGTATGTTTCCTGAGTATGAATATCAACTAAGTTACTCCTCCTGTCCTTGTTCGATCCCCCCTTAACTCCTACACCTCCTACTCCACCTTCACTTTGAACCTCCACTTCTATGTTCTCCAAAATTCAAGAACACAGGCCTATACAAGGGCACGACACATAAGTCCTGCACTGACATTCTCATTGAGTTCCCCTATTACTCCATTCCTCCATTAGAACTTTCAGTCCACCCCTATTACTGACTCCCTCAGAACTTCGCAACTCCAGTCAGATTTTGACTTAGAGAACACAGACTTGACAGTATATTCATACTCACACCTGTATAGGATCTATCCCTTCAATCATGACTTTATGAACATTTACCTATCAGTGTGAAAGTGCTCTGTGTAGTGCCTTTGGCAGCACTTGTGCCATCCCTAATGAGTTCATCAGCCTGTTTGTCAGGCTTAATGACTCCATCTCAGGATATCTTACCAATCAAAGCTTGTTGTCTCCCTTGACACTGCTTCCTGAAGATTCAGAGTCCTTTCTAGGACCCCACTTTAGAGAACTTTGGGGCAATGAAGATGATGCAGGACCTGGTGGGCTTGGAGAGCCTTCACTTCCTGGGCCAGGAGATGATGGTGGAGATGGTGACAACTCCTTCTCAAGCTTCTCTGACTCTGGAGATGACAAAGATTCTTGGGATCAACATCAGAAGGACACCTCCAAAGCTGCTAATAATGTTCCTTTGGCTTATGAACCTTTTTCTCAACTTGCTGATTCCATTCGTGAGCTAACTAAACAGGCATTGCGTAAGAAAAGCTCCAATCCTCCAAAGACCAAAGTCTGCAAACCTGATTTATTCAATAGGACAGATTCAAAGAAACTTTGTTCATTTGTAGTATAGTGCAAACTGAACTTCCAAGCAAACCTGAAGTTCTTCAAGAAGGACCAGTCTAAGGTAACATTTGTGTAGTCATACCTTAAGGATGTTGCCCTGGAGTACTTCAAGCCAGACTTGCTTGGAGATGAACCTCTGCAGTCTCATCCCCTATGGATGACCAACTGAAAAACCTTCTTTTTTGAATTACAGTCTAACTTCAGACCTCATGATCCAGTTGCTAATACAGAAGCTCAACTCGAGCAACTGCAGATATGGGACTCACAACATATTTCTAGGTATATTGTTGAATGGAACCAACTCACAACCCAAGGCCCTGGTGCTCTCTGCTGAAGCTTCTACAATGGGCTCTCAGACTGCATTAAGGATGAGTTGTCATGGCAGGGTAAGCTGGACAACATCCATGACCTCTGAGTGCTCACTCAGCAGATCGACCATCGCTATTGGGAGTGCAAGGAAGAGCTTAATTGCACAGCCAAGGCCTCTGATTCCAACTCCAGTCACCAACACTCCTTGAAGACATTATCAAATGCTCTGAACTCTGCTTTGTCAAAGCCCAAGAATAACAAGTCCAAAGATAACTCCACCTCTGTTGGGAGTTCTTCAAACTCTGCCACTATTAAGAATAAGAACAATAAGAGTAGTACTACTGACCCTTTCATTTTATTGAAACTTGGCAAAGATGGCAAACTCCTTCCAGAGGAGTATCAGCACTGGCTAAAGAATAATCTATGTCTTTTTTGCAGACAGTCTGAGCATTCTGCCAAAAAGTGTTCAAAGTCAACCTCTAAAGCTGTGAAGGC
>JBBPJS010001559.1:0-10429 GCA_038088835.1 Singerocomus rubriflavus
CTTCTAGCATCACATGACTAGGTCACGTGACTTGTCACCTGATTGATCACATGATCGGTCTAGACCAGTGATGTCATAATGATGTCATGCCTGCAGGAAACCTCATGTTGAGGCCCAGGCGTTTCCAGAAGCTCCTTATCTTTCATTTCTGTTTTGTGGGAGTCTTCTTTTCATTTCCGTTCCTTCCTTTTAATCTCTGTGCCTTCTTTTCCATTTGATGACCATGAGGTGTGCTTCCTTTTCACACCTTATCTATGACATCACTTGGTCCATGCACGATTCTGTACAGTATATAAAGGGACTGTCTTTGGCTGTTGTCCCTCAGCCTAATCCATTTGGATAATCATCCTTTCATAGGAAGTGAGTCCTAGTGGGTTACCCTCCTCTACTTCTTTCATTATCATTCCATTGTATCAACATTCAGATGCAAGAGATCACTCAAGGGTGTACTGCATCAGTATAGTTCTTTCAAATCATATCAACTTGGAGAAGACCTTATTGGAATGCTGTGTGGAACACCCTGAGATGGGGTGGCACCCTTGTGTTGTGAAACCAAAGAGTTATGCTACTCTGCCAAACAACTCAACCAACCTGGTGGATGACCAGAGATCTTGGTATAGGGCTAAATCATAATATGTCAGATGTGAGGAATGATGCTAGAACAGCATGAGGGAATGCAGATAAAGGAAAGGACTGTATGTCAGTGGGACTTCCATATGAGAGCTCCAGGACTACTCTTGCAAGTCCTTGATAGTAATCGTACTCTTGCAATGATACTCTGTCTTCCTCCTAATACTAATACCCTAACAGTACTAGCATAATCATAGTTGGACCTTGGGGTGAGGATTCCAGTCCTTGGGTAATCACATGGCTATTTACCAGGTTGCCATCCTTGAGAATGAAGACAGTGTCACCATAGATGCATGGGTTTATACTGATAACCCCAATGCATGTCCCAACAAAGATGTGGTATCATCTGTGGCTTAAGTTATCTGAGAACAAATACTAATATGATAAGATCCTTCAGCAGTGAGAGCTTCTCAGAATTGCAGGTATAACATCAAGGAATGTTATGACAAGAGTTCCTTGTCATGTAGGTTTGATCTTATAGGTTTGGTTCTTGGTACAATGAATGTCTTCGTACTTTCATAGATTTTGGGTTCTGAACTAGATGAGGTATGAGCTTGCTAGCTGGCCTGATGTTGGCAGTTCAGTGTTGCTAGGACGATATGATGGAATGATAGAGGGAAGGAGTGGAGGTTAGCTTTATCTCCAGATGTCTCACTCCTAAAGACTCAATAAAGAGCTGGTAGGTGAATAACATCCTTTACTTGCACTCATCACTAGGCCACCTTGGTAGGCAGGGTAGAAGAGGAGGAAACAAGTGGATTAGGCTGGGAGAACAGCCTGTACTCATAACCCCTCTATATATATGGTACATGATGGTGCATAGACCAAGCTGTGACTAGAGGTCTAGGGTATAAGGGATTAATGCTATTGGTAGGTAGGATAAAGAGTATAGTCCATGAGTGAAAGGTTAGGCAGCTTCATCTATCAGAATGGAATGAAGTGGAGATGAAGTGCAGGGAGTATCTTACAATGGAAGATTGATCACAAGATGTGACTAATCAAGGGGAGGATCATGGCAGAGATCCCATCAAGGGTTCTGCAGGGTTCATGAGAATGATCATACCAATTAAAGGGAATGACAGAGATGAAGAAAGGATTGAGATTGGAATGGAAGATGATCGGTGAGGTCATGACAATTGTAAAGAGGTGAAGAGAGATCAGAGATGTGATGCACATGAAGGATGAAAGGCATAATGATGTGAAGAGACAATGTGGTCATGTGATCAGGGAATGAGTAATCATGGTACTTGTGCATGCAAGCAAGCAGTTATAGTGCAGGAATCATATATGTTTGTACACAAATTCGTAACACTCTGACCAGCTTTTAAGGTTGGCAATCTGGAGATAGCCACATAATTATCCAAGAGCCAGAATCCTCACCCCAAGGCTTGACCACAATTATGCCAGCATCTTAGGTCCTGATATTAGGAGAAAGCATGCATGGTGCAAGAGTCTGTGCAGTACTGATGATGCAATAGTTCACCAAGGAGTATAAAAATCATCCTCCCCTTGTCCCCATTTCCCTTTTTGCTGTTCTAGCATTCTCTTATCTGCAATTGCTCAAGGATTCAGCTGGTGATGCCAGATTGCCCAACAGGTTATGGTGATAGAAGATAGGCAGGGTTGTATTAGTGTTTCTCTGGTTGCTCAACACTATGACTGCATGCTTGTGTTGCATGAGTGCTCATGACAACCCTTTTTTCTGATCACATGACATCATCTATCTCTTCACATCTTCACACCCTCACTTCATCATATTTTCACATCTTTACATCACTCCTTTCACCTCTTCATGACATCACCAATCATATCTTCCATTCTGATCTTGATCCCTTTCTTCATCTCCATCATTTCCTCTGATTGATATGATCTTTTATCAAGATAATATCTTGATCACAAACTCTGCAAGATCCTAGATGGATTTTTGCCATGATCCCCTTTCCTGATCTTTTACATCTTGTGATCAGTCTTCCCCTATATCTTAGATCCTGCAGTCTCATCTCCACTTCTTCCATTCTGATAGATGAGCTGCCTAACCTTTTACTTATGAACTACACCCTTTATCTTATTGTCCACTAGCATTAATATCATATATCCTAGACCCTAGAGTACAGCATGATCTGTGCACATCATGTAACTGTATATAAGGGGTTATAAGTAAGAGCTGTTCCCCTAGCCTAATCCACTTGTTTGTTCCCTCTCCTACCCTGCCTGCAAAGGTGGCCTAGTGTAAGGACACAAGTAAAGAGTGCTATTCACCTACTGGACCTTTATTGATTTCCTAGGAGTGAAGCATTGGAGATAAAGCCCCTCCTCCCCCTCTCCCTTTATCATTCCATTGTATCATCCTGACAGTACTGAACTGCCAACATTATAGCCAGTCAGCAAGCTTATTTAAGCACTAGTTCAGAATCCAAAACCTAGAAGAATGGAAGACATTCATTATATTAAGAACCAAATCTCAAAACTATCAAAGACCACATGACAGGAACACCATCATAATGTTCCCTGATGTTATACCTGCAACTCATAGAAGCTACTATTGCTGCTGAGTCTTATCATATTCAGATACAGATACAATAACTTAAGCCACTAGTGACATTGTGCTCCTAGTTGAAACATGCTTGAGGTTATCAAACATACCCAGCATCTATGATGACACTGCCTTCATTCTTAAGGGTTGCAACCTGGTAATAGCTATGTGATCACCCAAGAACTGGAATTCTCACTCTAAGATCTGACTATGATTATGCTATCATATTAGGTGGTAGTATTAGAAGGAAGACAGAGTACCATTGCAAGAGTATGCATACTAGAAAGGACTTGCAAAAGTAGTCCTGGAGTTCCTGGTAATAGAAGATCCCTCCAATGCATAGCCCTCTCTTTCATTCCAAATCCCTCCTGCTGTCCTAGCATCATTCTTTTATCCAACATCTTAGATTTTGCCCCATAACATTCATCTGGTCATCTGCCAGGTTGGTTGGGTTGTTTGGCAGAGTAGCATATTTTTTCAGATCTGCAACACAGAGACTAGGGTAAAGAGAATAATTGATCACAAGATGTGATGATCAGGAAAAGGGATCATGGCAGAGATCCATCTAGAATCTTGCAGAGTTGTGATTGAGATGCAATCTCAATGTGTGATTATACCAATTGAAGGGTAAGGGCAGAGATAAGGAAGATAAGGTGATTAGGAATGGAAGATTAATCAACAAAGTTATAATAATGTGAAGAAAAAGGATGTGATAATGTGAAGACATGACAGGTGAAGGTGTGAAGGTGTGAAGGGATGAAGAGTGGTTATGTGATCAGGGATGATGTAATCATGGCACTCATGTAACTCATGCAAGCACTTGTAATAGTCATAGTGTAGAGTTTATATAACATTTCATAATAGCTACTACCCAACTCTTTATTTATTAATCTTGTTGACATCTCCCTATCAGCCCACTTTGCAGCAGCAACTAAAGGTAATGAGTTCACTCAAGATATCTTGAATCAACTTGCCTTTAATGCACCCTCCTTTCTTTGCAAATGACTCTCTGCCTTCCAACATATTGGGGAAACCCTACTTTACAATAATTGAATCTACATACCCCCTTTACTCCATTACCAAATTGTCTCCCAATCACATGACCACCCTGAGGCAGGACATCTAAGCTATCTTAAAACATGACAGCTCATATCCTCCCAATATTAGTGGCTGGAGCTTGCTACCTTTATCTGCTCCTATGTCTTTAGATGCCCATCCTGTCAGGCATGTAAAACCAACACACACCCCTTCACCCCACCTCTCATTCCCATCCCCTCCTCAGCCACCTGATGTTGAGTGACCAAGGGAAACACTATAACTCTGCCTATCATCCATCACTATAACCCATTGAGCAATCTGGCATCAATGACTGAATCCTTGAGAATGTCTGAAGGAAAGAATGCTGAACAGCAGCAAGGGAAATCAGAAGTGAGAAGAGGGTGATCTACAACACCTTGATAAACTATTGCATCATCAGTATGACAGGCACTCTTGCAGCCATGTCCACATCCTCCTAATATCATATCCTATAAGTATGGCATAATCATAGACAACTCTTGGGGCAAGGAGTCCAGGTCTTGGGTGATTGTGTGGCTATCTTTAGGTTGCCATCCTTGAAAGCTGGTCAGGGGTGCCACCCTATCCTGAGGTGTTACACACAGTCACTCAACAGGATCATTGCAATGCTCATAGGCAAGGAGGAATAATGTTGCAGAATCAAAAAGTTATGCTACTCTGCCAAACAACCCAACCAACCTGGCAGATGACCAGATGAATGTTATGGGGCAAAACCAAGATGTCAGATAGAAGGAAGAAGCTAGGACAGCTTAAAGGGACTTTGAATAGAAAAGAGAACTGTGCATTGGGGGGATTTTCTATAACAGGAACTTCAGGACTACTCTTGCAAGTCCTTTCTAATACCATACTCTTGCAATGGCATTTCAGCTTCCTCCTAATACTAGAAACCTAATGTTACTAGCATAATCATGTTCAGCTCTTGGGGCAAGAGTTCCAAGCCTTGAGTAATTGCATAGCTGTTGACCAGGTTGCTATCCTTGAGGATGAGGGCAGTGTCACCATAGATTCTGAGTATGTTCAGTAACCCATAGGATGTTCCAACTAGGACCATGGTGTTATTAGTGGCTTAAGTTAACATTACTAGATCTGTAATAGAATAAGACCTGCATGGCAATGATAGCCTCTTGAGGTCACAGATATAACATTAGTACTCAGTACAATAGAGGAGTACATCACATGATCTTTAATAGTTTCAAATGGTTTGTTATCTTTCAAGGAATGTCTTCTGTACTTTTATATGTTCTGGGTTCTGAACTAGACATGGTACAAGCTTGCTCATAGGCCAATATATCAGCAGTTCAGTGTTACAAGAATTGAAACAATGGTACAATGAGAGGGGAGGGGAGGAGTGTGGCTTTATCTTCAAACATCTCACTCCTTGTTATGACATCACAAGCATCACTTGTACTTTGTGTTAGCAAGTGCATGCATGACTCTCCCTATATACTTTGTGTTAGCGCATGGACACAACTCCTTAGTGCACTGGTTGCACTTCTCATGATCACATGACCTTCAGGTCACATGACATCCCTGATCATGTGACTACTCTCCTTCCCTTCACACATTACACCTTCACCTGTCACATCTTCACATCTTCACTCTCTTCACATCTGTTGCAAAACCAAAGAGTTACACTACTCTGTCAAACAACCCAATCAACCCAGTGGATGACCAGAGATCTCAGTACAGGGCTTCAACCATAGATGTCAGATAGAAGAGATGGGACTAGGACAGTCTTGAGGTCTGCAGAGAAAGGAAAGGACTGTGTGTTGGGGGAACAACTATAATTAGGAACTCTGTCATATCCCGTGTCTCAAGTCTACTCCAGTACCTCCATACCATCTCTGTTGTACCTCCGGTCCATCTCTCCTCCGTTCTCCTGTACCTACTCCGTTCGGACTTGTACTTAGTAATTCCTTCTGACTCTGTTTCCTTACATTCCCCTATGTCACTCATACCTTACGTTCCATTTCTCACTTAGTTAAAACTCCGATACCGGTGCTCGCTTAGGAGCACAGCTCTGAGGCTGCGCTCCGGCATAGTCTTACCTCCGACCCCTCCGGTACATACTGTAACCTGACTCTGGACTTAGTCATCCAAGTCCCTCTGTATATAAACTCCGTAGTTACGACTTGTACACTTCAGTTTGAATATCAACATAACCTGATGCTCTCCCCACTCGTCCTCTAAGTCATTGACCGACTTCTCCTCACTACCCCCTCCGACCTCCAACCTCCGACCCTCCGTAAATTTGGGACAACCGGATCCTGTGCAAGGGCGCACCACATAAGGTGAAGCCAAGTCCCGTCCGACCCCCTCAACTCCAGACCTTTGGAGTTCCCCTCGGAGCAGCGTCCGACCTGAGTTTAACAGTATATTCAAACTCACTCTTGTACTGGATCTTACTTATGACAACCAATGCTCCTCCTAAGCCGGACCTGTCATCCAAGCTAGGCAAGGACAGTAAGCTCACAGCGGCCGAGCGTAAACGCTGCTTCGACAACAACCTGTGCATGTTCTGTGGCCAAGCAGGACATCAGGCCAAGGAGTGCACGAAGTCAACATCTCGTGCAGCCAAGGGCCGCGCAGTCAAGACTCCAGAAGCAAAACCGGAGGCCTCCTCCGAGGCAAAAAAATAGTCCGCGACCTCCATGACTCCGCACAAGATGGAGGTTGCGTTGAACCCACATGTGCACCAAAGGAGCTCCGTCTCAACACGTCCACTCTCTCCAACCCACGATCCCTCATGCCTTCCGTCTCCCTTGTATCATACGACATCTCTCCTTTCCCCGCATTGATAGACTCAGGCTCCTCCGATTGTTTTATAGATACAACATTTGTTAATAGACATAAACTTTCCACCTACTCCATCCCTCCGCTCTCTCTCCATTTGTTCGACAGAACATCCAACTCCACCATCACTCAAGCTCTTGACCTCTCCGTCCGCTTCCCCTCCGGTGATATCACTCCGACGACATTCTATGTCACTCTGCTAGACGGCTCGTGTTCGATCGTTCTGGGACACAACTGGCTGACCCGCTTCAATCCATTGATTGACTGGGTTTCAAGCAGTATTTCATTCCGAGCACCAGAACCATCCGTGCCAGCACCCCTGAGCTCAACTCTGCAGCCTCCGGACATCACTCCTCCGGCTGACTCCGACATCCCCGCCGATACACTGCATTTCTCCGAACGCAAGGCTCCACCCATCGCGCTCATCAGCACATCCGCCTTCGCACTCGCCTGTCGCCTCCAAGGCTTGGTGCAGTTCGCAATGATGCTCCGGCCGCCCGACAGCGACCTCCGCTCTGCCTCTGTTAACTCCGACCCAGTCGATCTCTCTAGGGTTCCCCCAGAGTATCACAATTTTGCGGATGTATTCAGTAAGAGCAAAGCATCCCAACTTGCTCCGCACCGCGATTTCGATTTGAAGATCGACCTGGAAGAAGGAGCTTCCCCTCCTATAGGCACAACCTATTCCCTTTCTCCCTCCGAGCTTGAGTCCCTCTGGACGTTCCTCGACAAACATCTAGCTAACGGCTTCATCTGCCCATCCTCCTCCGCCCATGCCGCTCCTATCCTTTTCGTTTGCAAGAAGGATGGCTCCCTCCGCCTTTGTGTAGATTTCCGCGGACTGAACAAGATCACGAAGAAGGACCGCTATCCACTCCCTCACATTTCCGACCTCCTCAACGCCCCCAGCCGCACTCGCATCTATATGAAACTCGATCTCTGGCACGCATACCACCTGGTCCGCATCGCTGACGGAGATGAGTGGAAGACCTCCTTCCAGACGCGCTATGGCTCGTATGAGTGGCTTGTCATGCCATTCGGTCTCATCAACGCTCCTGCAGCATTCCAGCGGTTTGTAAACTCTATCTTCGCAGATCTTCTTGATGTCTCAGTCATCATATACCTTGATGACATCCTCATTTTCTCTGAGGACCGTGCGAAGCACAAGGAGCATGTCCGGGAAGTCCTCCGGTGTCTCCAAAAGCATGGACTTTATGCCAAGCCCGAGAAGTGTGAGTTCCACACTGACTCCACTGAATACCTAGGATATCAGCTCTCTCCATCTGGACTCACGATGTCCCCTGACAAGGTGAAGGCCATCATTGACTGGCCTAAACCCCGAAAGGTCCGGAATATCCAGTCTTTCCTAGGATTCACTAACTTCTATCAGCATTTCATCACCGATTACTCTGGGCTGGTTGTCCCTCTTACTCGTCTTACTCGCAAGGGTACTCCATGGAATTTCGATGAAGCCTGCCGCTCCGCTTTCCAACGTCTTAAGGGCGCTTTCACCTCCGCTCCCATCCTCACTCACTGGGTCCCCGATGCCCCACTAATCGTCGAGACAGACGCCTCTGATTATGCCATTGCAGGCATCCTTTCTCTCCGCTGCCCGGACGATGAAGTCTGCCCAGTAGCATATTTCTTCCGCACCCTCTCTGCTCCAGAGCTAAACTACGACACCCACGATAAGGAACTGCTAGCCATCTTCGAGTCCTTCCGGACTTGGTGGCATTACCTCGAGGGCTCCAGAACTCCAGTCAATGTTGTAACGGACCACAAGAACCTCAAATATTTCGCCACCTCCAAACTCCTCACTTGGCACCAAGCCCGGTGGTCGGAGTTCCTTTCACAGTTCAATATGGTCATTCGTTTTCGTCCCAGTAAGTTAGGTGCAAAGCCCGATTCCCTCACTAGACGCTGGGACATCTATCCCAAAGAGAGGGATAGGGACTACGCTTTGGTCAACCCCCAGAATTTCCGCCCAATCTTTACTCAAGAGCAACTCGTGTCATCCCTCAGGGCATCGTGTTTAGCAGCTCCGGTCCTCCGGGCCAGTATGCTGTTCGACATTGAGTCCCTACACAATGACATCCTCTCCGCTCTTCCCTCCGATCCCATCTCCTCTGCCCACATGACCTCCTCTGAACCCTCCGACTCTCATTGGTCCGTCGACTCAGAAGGCTTCCTACACCTTGACGATCGCATCTATGTCCCTGACGCCAACGATCTCCGCCTCCGCCTCCTCTGTTATAAGCATGACCATCCGCTCTCTGGTCACTTCAGTCAAAACCGAACATTAGAGCTAATCCGCCGAGAGTACACCTGGCCGGGCATCTGGACCTTCGTAAAAGAGTACGTCACATCCTGTACAGCCTGCGCCCGAGCCAAGGTACCAAGACACAAGCCCTACAGGCTTCTAAAACAATTACCAATCCCTGAGAAGCCATGGAACTCGATCTCCATGGACTTCATTGAGCAATTACCTCCGTCCTCCGGACACACTGCCATTCTGGTCGTCGTGGACAGACTGTCCAAACAATGTATCTTCATTCCCACCGACGACAAAGTGACATCTCCAGAGCTAGCAAAGCTTTTCCTCCTCCATGTCTTTTCGAAGCACGGAGTTCCCTCCCACATCACCTCCGATTGAGGCTCGGAATTCGTCTCCCACTTCTTCCGCTCTCTAGGTAAAGCTCTCGACATCCGCCTCCACTTCACCTCTGGTTACCACCCGGAGGGCGACGGCCAAACAGAACAAATGAACCAGACACTGGAGCAGTACCTCCGCATTTATTGTAATTACCAGCAAGACAACTGGTCCGAACTCCTGCCCCTCACAGAGTTTGCGTACAACAATGCTCCGAACGCTACCACCGGCGTGTCACCGTTCTTCGCTAATAAGGGCTACCACCCTAACATTGCCATTCACCCGGAGCAAGACCTCACCTCCGCCAGAGCCCAAGAATACTCCATCGACCTCGACTCCCTCCATCAATTCCTCCGTGAAGAGATCAGCCTAGCCCAGCAACGATACCAAGGTCCTGCGGACGCTAAACGAACTCCGGCACCGGACTTCAAAGTCGGTGATCAGGTCTTCGTCAAAGCCAAGTACTTCAGTACCACGCGTCCCTCCAAGAAACTCTCCGAAAAGAACCTCGGACCTTTTGACATCATAGCACAGGCAGGTACACTCTCCTTCACACTCCGCCTCCCGGAGAACATGAAGTCCGTACATCCGGTCTTCCACGTCTCCCAATTAGAACCCACAACTCCGAACACCATCCCCAACCGCACGCAACCACCTCCGCCTCCAGTTGAAGTCGACGGCGAACCTGAGTATGAGATCTCTGAGATCTTAGACTCCAAGGTAGACCGCCGAAGGAAGAACTGCAA